>CATIWR010080230.1:0-25101 GCA_949677035.1 Omphalea diandra
AAAACATATGAAGGAACATTTTTTATGTTTTAGTCATTATCTAATTCGGTCTATAAGGTCACCAAAACAAAGGACCAATCTCAAGATGTGTAGGTTTGTAACATGTTGCCAACCAGTCATGATGAAGGGACAACATCTCAACATCCTTGCCGAATTTGGAAAACCTATTCCAAAGGTATGTACATCATACATAAATTTACAACTTTCAAGTTTGGACAATCATCAAATTCTGAATCTATGGCCATCAAATACTTGGAAAAAAGATTCAAAAGAAAGGTGGGTTTCACTGCGGTACAGAGTCAGTCCCAATCAATAAGCCATAAGTCTTTCCACACAGCAAAGCAATCAAAACTGGTTTATAGGTATTTAGAATGGACATAATCCTACAAATTTATTGTTTAACACTTTGTCAAAATCAGAACATAAAGCCATCAAAATATAAGAAAATATAAGGCTATATTATCTCGGTTCGGATTTGACCTAGTCCTACTGAAGGGGTCATATCTCCTAACATACACAAAATCAAGCAAAACTGTTTCACTCACATTTATATGAGACATAAAGCTACAACTTTCATATTTTCCACTTTCCCTAATTCCTCTTCTAGGGTTACGAAATCCTGGGTGCAAAATTCTGCTCTAACAGCAAAATCCAACAAAATCAACTCTTATTCTATTGGATTACAACTTCCATCCAAGAGATCTACCTCAATTACTCCATAATTCTCAGTAATCATGCATGATTAACATGTCATGAGATGTTAATTCCAGTTGAGAAGAAGATAAATTTACTTACCTACTGTCCCAAAATTGAAAAACCCTACGCAGCTCACTCTTCTCCCTCTCTTATTCTTCTTCTTCTTCTTCTTCTTCCTCTTCCTTTCTTTCTTCTTCCTTTGCTCTCTCTTGTTTCTGGTATACCCCACGTTTTTCCCTCAAAATCTGACCCTAATGGTCTGTATTTTTATCTTAAATAAGTCAAAAGATTGGAACTGGTTTCCTGTTGGTTGAAAGTTAAAAGTTTTGCTTTTAGTTCCTCTTCTTCACTCATTAAGCACTTCCATCCATCTCCTAATTTCTAAATACTCCTTATACTTTTAATTAGGCTCTAAAACACCATTATTTATGATATTATAACATGCACACAACATAAAACAATTTGCCATACAACTATACAAACACTACATATATGTTCAAGTGTTCCCAAATGCAATGGTGCTTCTAAATGATTATTTATCTAATGCATATGCTCATGTGATAATGCCAATGAATGTGGCTAGGGATGTTACAATGCATATTCTCTTTTGTGCAATACATAAATCTCAATATGCTAAGTTGCAAATGTGTATATTAGCCAAAAAATATTAGACACGTTACAAACCCAATATGAAGGAACTAATGAAGTAAAGAACAAAAAGAAACAAATGCACACATGCATGTATGAAATATTTGTATACCAACCTGGTGAAACTATTATTGAGATGTAAATAGATTTTTAAATATTGTGCAAACTTGTAAGACCTTAGGGAAGTCATATACAAATGAGGACATGGTAGCAAAAATTCTGAGAACACTTCCCAAATATATGTGGGAAGCTAAGAAGACAACTATAGTGGAAGCCAACAAACTAGAAGTCCTGTCACTTCATGAGCTTATGGGAAAGCTATTGGCTCATGAGATCACTATTGAGAAGCCTACTAAACACATAGGGTGTAACATCCATATCCACATTCATTGGTATTCTTACATGAACATATTCATTACATAAATGATTTGCAATCTCACATGAACATATGTAATGGATAAAAGATCATTTAGATAAGTGAATCAGATAAGCACGATGATGACACCTGCACCATTGCATTTGGGACACTTGAACAAATATGTAATGTTTATATTATTGCATGACAAATTATCTTATGTTGTGTGCATGTTATCGTATCATAAATAATAGTGTTTAAGATGTTATTTAAAAGTATAAAGAGCATATAGGCATTAGGAGATGGATGGAGGTGATGGAGGAGTGAAGAAGATGGACTAAAGGGGAAAAGTGAACTTCCAACCAATGGAAATGAGACACCATGATTTTGTCTTGTTACAATAGTTTTACAAGTGGAATTTTTTAGCCTTTAGGATCAGAATAGAGAGGTTAAACATGAGGGACAATAGAAAAGAGAGAGCTAATGAAGAAGAAGAAGAAGAAGAAGAAGAAGAAGAAGAAGAAGAAGAAGAAGAAGAAGAAGAAAAAGAAGGAAAGGGAGAAGAGTGAGCGGCCTAGGAAATAATCCTAAGCTTTTCTAGTTTTAGGAAAATAGGTAAGTTAATTTATCTTCTTCCCACATGAAATAAATCTCTCATGACATATTAATCATGCATGGTTAGTAAGAATTATGGAGTATTTGAGGTAGAGCTCATGTATGGAAGTTGAAATTCAAGAGAAACAAAAGCTGATTGTGTTTGTTTTGTTATTAGAGCAGAATATTTTACCCATAATTTTATAACTCTAGAAGAGAAATTAGGGAAAGTGAAAAATATGAAAGTTTTACTTTTATGCCCCATATAAATGCATGTTAAACATTTTTGCTTAATTTGGTGTGTGTGAGGAGATATGGGTCCTTCATTAGGGATGGTTCACAACCAACAAAAATCACCTCAGTCTTTCTATTTTATTATATTTTGATGACCTTATGTTCAGATTTAGACAAAGTGAAAAACATGAAATTTGTAGGGTTATATCCCCTATAAATACCTATAAGGCATTTTTACTTGATTTGTTGTGTGGCAAAAAAATATGGCTCATTGATTATGACTGACCCTGAAATTAATGAAACCTCATTAGTCTTATATTTCTGTTTTGCAAGAATTTGATGGCTATAGATTCAGAATTTGTTAATGTGACAATCTTGAAAGTTGTATATTTATGTCTGATCTACATGTTTGTGAAATATTTTTGCCTAATTTAACATGGTTGTTGAGATATTGCCCCTTCATTATGACTAATTGTTAACATGTTGAAAACCTACTCACCTTGAGATTGGTCATTTGTTTTGGTGACTTTATAGACTGAATTAGACAATGAGTAAAACATTAAAAATGTTCCTTTATGTGTTTTGTAACTTATGGTAGATCTTTTTTACAATTGGATTTGTAAAATTTGAGATATACCCAAGAATGTAAAACCTATATAGACTGAGATGACATTGAGATAGGGCAAAATTTAAAAATTTACCACATTTTTTGTATGTCTTATATTGACCTGAAATTTGATTATTTTGTATCAGTATGTGTCTAGTTTATTTGAAAAAAGAATCAAGTCATTTGGATAAGTATATCTAGAGTTCATGCTATGAGAGGGTAGCAAGGTTAGGCTGCCATATAAGGAAAATATGGATAAACACTAGGTCCACTTGCATGGATCATGCCATAGTTGCATACAAGCATTCATATTCATTTTGGCATACTTATAACCATGTATGTATCAAATTTTAAGATCTCAACACTTTAAGGAAGCCGTAGAGAGAGAACCAAACCTACCATAAAGGTTAGTCACATCAAAAGGTGAGTAAAAACCATAATTAGATTCTAATGTGTATGTGTGATAATTTTATAATATGATTATGTTCTATTACATGTATATGAGATTGAATTGTTACACCTGACATGTGAATACAAGTCAAGTGAGAATTATATGCTCTTAATGATTATTTGGTATACCATTGTGAATGGACACTTACATATGGAACTAAAAGGATGTTGTGATCGGCTTGTCAAACACTTGCAAATCACATGGAAAAGGGATCAACATGTCTTATCGGCATATGTTATTGATCAAATGATTCACTTGTTATATGCTAGCTAGCAAAAATCAAATGTCACTTGAATCACATGATTTCCTGGGAGCAGTGTTTGCTTTGCAAGGTCATGACAAAAATTAATCTATTGCACTTGTACTTGCATAGTCAATTGTTATACTTGTAATGTATCTTGATGATATTCTTATATTGATTGTGCCATAAGAATTTGATTATTGTTTTTCTTCATTGAGTCATGACTCACCAAATTGCAATTATGTTTTTTAGATACTGACATAGGGTTTTGATACTTTGATACATAGAGTTTTGCATAGAGACACATAGACCACAGGTCATCGGCTAAATTCTATCTATCTCTCTCTCTCTCTCCTTATGTCATGTACATATATCTAGATAGGAACCAGTTTATGGTCACTAGCCTTGAACGTTAGTTCACATATATGTACATTAAATACATGTTGAAATGTGTATGTATGATGAATAAACCTTTATGCATATGTATTTTTGAACATGAATGCCATGATTTGTAAATGAAAGTGGTCGTTACATAAGGATAAAAAACAATAGAATTGGCATTGAAAGCCAAAGAGGTGCGTTCTGAAACTCCTTCTACTTCTTATTTACTAACTTCTTCCTCTTCTAGTGATGATGAAGATAGTGGTGACGATGAACATCTTGGCTTTATCACTAACCAAGTAAAGAAGTTTCTTTTAAACAAAAAGGGCAGAAAGGCAAGGAATAATAAGAAGAAAGGCACCAAGAGTCAACTCACCTACCATGGATGCAATGAGAAAGGGCATATAAAATCAGACTAAGATTAAGAAAAGCAAGCTCCCTTCTAGAAAGTACACCTTCAAGAAAGGAAAGGAAGTGTACAAAGTCATATAGGATGACATTAGTGATTCTGAACTTGATGAAGATGAAACAAGAAATGAGCTAGCTAACCTCTATCTCATGGCAACTGAGGAGCAGTCCAATGAATCCTCAAGTAAACACACTTCCAATAGTGACAGTGATAATGATGGTCACAAAGAAGTAAATCCTTTTGACTCCTACTCTAGAGATAAGTTGTACTCTATAATAAATAAACTGACCATGAGCATTGAAACTCTCAAGTCTAATACCTCTTCTCTTTAAAAAGAGAATAAATCCTTGAAAGAAAGTGCTAAAAGTAAAAAAACTCTAGCTAAAGAGATAAAGTCTCTCATAGTTGAGAACCTTAAACTAGAGGAAAACCTTAACAAGTTCATGAAAGGAAAGGAAAAGTTAGACTCCATCCTTGAGGCTCAAAGGAGTCCATCTTTCAATTATGGATTAGGTTATAATGTCACTACTTCAATGGATTTTTCCTCTTCTCAAATGGTCTTTGTTAAGGCCAAAAAGAATAATGTTTCTAACTATGTTATGAAGCAAAAAGTTTCTAAAAAAAGGAAATGACACTCATAATGGCTCAAGAGAGAAGTCTCAACAAAATCACACACAATTACGTAATACTTCCCATAAATCAAATTATGCCTGTATGTATCACTCTTACAATCTTAAGAGGCAAGTATTATAAAGACACAAAAATTGGCATAATTATGAGAATAAACATATACAACATAAGATAATTACTCAAATGAGAAATGCTCCTAAGCACATTGCTTAAAGAAGCTACAAGTCTAAGAGACACTATATGCATGTACCACCTAGAGGTAGGATATCAACTCACTTGATAGTAATTATTTCTATTATGGAATATATGGCCACATTGCTTATCATCGCTAATCTAGAAGGCATGATGAGAAGTTGGCAAGAACTAACCCCCCTAGGACTCAAGAAGGTTTGTATACCTAACACATAATCTTTCATATTTTGAAAGTGTTTTTCTCAATAGGTACATTGATAAGTTGGAGAGCAAGAGTGGTTTCTTGATAGTGGATGTTCAAAGCACATGAAAAGAGAGGAAGTTTTTCATACAATTGGAAAAGTTTGAAGGTCTTGGAAATGTATCTTTTGGAGACAATGGCAGTGCCAAAATTATTAGCATAGGTTGGTAAGGATGATGACTCACCTATCCTTGATAAAGTACTACTTATTGATGTACTCAAACACGACTTGCTAAGTGTAAGTCAGTCGTGTCACAAAGGTCTTAGAGTTATTTATGAGCCATAAGCATGCTATGTGTCAAGGATGAGTGAAAAAAAAATTCTGTTCATTAGTAGAAGAGTTCATAATATTTATGCGATTGATTTAAATTCTCTTGCTAACCATAATGCAAATGTTTAGTCTTCATAATGGACGAATGTGAAAACTAGCATAGAGTGCTAGGACATGCTAGTATGAAACTCTTCAATAAGTTAAAGAGAAGAAACTTGGTTGAAGGTCTACTTGAAATCAAGTTCGCAAAGGAAGGAGTTTGTAAAGCATGTCAAAGACGTAAACAAATTTAATCCTCATTTAAAGTCAAAAAGAAGGTAAGTTCTTCTATACCATTACAATTACTTCACATTGATCTATTTGACCTTACTAGAATATCTAGCTTGGAAGGCATGCATTACGCATTTGTCATAGTAGATGATTACTCTGGATATACTTGGGTATTATTTCTCCCTCGCAAGGATTCTTATTTTAATGCATTTAAAACCTTTGCCAAGAGAATTAAAAACCAAAAGGATTTGAAAATCTCTTTTATTAGAAGTGACCATAGAGGAGAGTTTAAGAATACTAAGTTTCATAGCTTTTGTAATGAGTATGGTATCTCACATAATTCTCAACTCTTTGAACACCATAACAAAATGGTGTGGTAGAAAGGAAGAATAGAACTCTTCAAAAAATGGCTAGAACTATGTTAAAAGAGTATAATCTTCTAAGTTTTTTTAGGCTGAAGTTGTAAACACTTCATAATATGCCTTAAATAGAGTCTTAGTAAGACCTTTGTTGAAGAAAACACTCTATGAGTTGTGGAACAATAGAATGTCTAAGATTGCATATTTCATAGTTTTTAGTTATAAGTGTTTTATTTTAAATGCTAAAGACAACCTTGGTAAGTTTGACTCCAAATTTGATGAAAGAATTTTCCTTGGATACTCTACTACTGGTAATGGTATAAAATCTTTAGCAAAAGAACACTTGTTGTAGAGGAATCTATGCATGTTGTATTTGATGAATCTGACCCCACTTCTTTAAGAAAAAAAGAAGATATTGAAGATCTTGCAGGTCCCATGAGTGAGTTAAACATTAAAGAATAAGGAAGGAACATAGATAAGCTACAAGACTTGAGGAATGAAAGAAATGAAGATCCATTTTTCCCTACTCCTAGTGAAGAGCAAACTCAGTTAGAAAAGGATTAGATTTTCAAGAAAGATCACCCAAGATCTTATCATTCATGATCCATCAAATTGGGTAATAACTAAATCATCTTTTAGAAATATATGTACTAATCTTTCTTTTGAATCCTTACTAAGCTGAAGACCATAAATGAGGCTATTAGAGATGAACATTAGGTTCTTGCCATGCAAAAAGAACTCAACCAATTCGAAAGAAACAAAGTGCAGACTTTAGTTCCTAAACCTCATAATCATTCTATTATTAGAACCAAATGGGTATATAGAAATAACCTTGATGAACATGGAGACATTGTTAGGAACCAGGCTCAGTCAGTGGCCAAAGGCTACAATTAAGAAGAAGCGATTGACTTTGATAAGACCTTTGCACCTGTAGCTAGACTTGAAGCCATTAAAATTCTGTTTGCATTTGCATCTCACATGAATTTCAAGTTATATCAAATGGATGTTGAAAGTGCTTTTCTCAATAGGTACATTGATAAGGAAGTCTATGTTGAACAACCTCCTGGTTTTGGAAGCCATTTCTGCCGTAATCATGTGTTCAAACTGACCAAGGCCTTATATAGCTTGAAGTAAACTCTAAGAGCTTAGTATGAGAGATTGAGCAACTTTCTTATAGAAAAAGGTTTCTTTAAAGGTTTGGTTGACATAACTCTTTGTGCTAGGAAAAAGAAAAGGGACATATTATTAGTGCGAATATATATAGATGATATCATATTTGGTACTACTAATGTCTGCTTATATGAATATTTTTCTAAAGTAATAAAGAGTGAGTTTGAAATGAGCATGATGAGAGAACTCAAATCTTTCTTGGATTACAAATCAAATAAGGAAAAAAATAAATCCTCATTAACCAAGCCAAATATATAAAGGAACTAATCACAATGTTTGGCATGGATAACAACAAACCTTGTAAAACTCCTATAAGCACCGACATCAAGCTAAGCATGGATGAACATGGTAAGAATGTAGACCAAAAGCTATACAGAGGTATGATTGGTAGTCTACTCTATCTCACAGCTTTTAGACCTGATATTATGTTTAGTGTTTACTTATGTGCTAGATATCAATCTAATCCTAAAGAGTCTCACTTGTATGCTTTGAAACACATACAAAATTATCTTGTTGGTACCCCTAACTTAAGACTTTAGTATCCTAAGAGTCCTTCATTTAAGTTAAATGCATTCACTGATCTTGATTTTGCTAGGTGTACCTTAGATAGAAAGAGCTCTTCAGGCCGTTGTGAATGCTAAGGGAAGAACATTTAGAGAACATGTAACCCAAGGTATTTGACTCACTTTTCTACTTTCAATGATGTGTTTTGAATGATGAAAAAGCTATAACAATACCAAGAGAAGTTCTAATGTTTTGTACTTTAATGTTTCTTTGATGTTTTGAATAGGTCCGATGAATGTTAAAAGGCGAGATTGTTGTGAACCTAAGTTTCGACAAACATTAAAGTGCCAGAACAAATTCAACGGGAGTTGAACATCTTCCAACAGGCATTGGACCATTCAATGGGCATTAAAGGATATGCAATGGACGTTGATTAGATGTTGCTCTTTTGACAAAGACTTTTAAATCTCATAATAGGCATTGACCCTTTGCAACATGCATTGGAAAAGTGCTCCAGGTAGACTATGCTGGAGCTCGCCAAGGGCATTAAAGTTTTGCAACGGGCGTTGATCTAGACTAGCAACATGCATTACATATTCACAATAGGTGTAAGAAAAGTGTCTAAGCCTGAGCTAAAGCTTTTGGAACCCAAAATGGGCATTAGCCCTTCTCAACAAGCATTAAAAGAGTTTCCAACGGGCATTGTGAATTGCTCAATGGGCATGGAAGCTACTACGCAAAGTTAGGAAAATATACTACGCAAAGTTAGGAAAATAGAGCATGAATTTAAAGCTTTCTGAAAATGAATAATGAACATTGTTCTCTCTCTAACAGGCATTGTAGTCAAAGCCAACGGGCATTGAAAGACATTCAACAGGCATTGGAAGTAATTGTTATAAGTGCAATGAGTGTTGTCAACTCTAATGGCTAGTTTTGAAAAAAAGCTGTTAGACAGGACATCAACTATTTCAATGGCTAGTTTTGGAGTTTGGCTATATAAGAAGCATTTTTGAACTTTAGAAAGGTTAGAAAAATGGTAGAAAAATATTATGAACAACTTTGTAAGTCTTTATACAAACCTTTTATGGTGTTGCTTTATATTTGGGCAGAGTGAGCTTGTTTTTATTACTCTTTTGAGAGTAGGTTTTCTTGAGTACTAATTATGTATTTGCTGCCTATTTGAGAGGCTTAGACACTGCTTAGATCTTTCCTTATTGGTGGTTGTAAAGGTTGGTATTGTGCCTAGAAAAATAACAGAGGTAAGTTCTTCTTAGTAAAATGAAAGGTTATCCTTAAGCTTATAAAAAGGAAGGTTGTTCTTGAGCTTGAAAAGGAATAAATAGGCCTAAGTGAAAACTTGAAAAGTGGAGTAGGCAAGTTATCGAACCATTATAAAAATCCTTGTGTTGATTTTTGTGTTTATGTTTGTTTTTAGTTTTTGTTTACAACCTAATTTACCCCTCACTTTGGTTGCCACATCACCAATTAGCCTAACAATTGGCATAAGAGCCTGACATCTTTTAAAGCTTAAGTACAAGAGGGAACAAATCAGGTCAAAGAAAACAAGATGAAGACCCTCATCTATTAATATAAAACCTTCCTTATGAAGCCTGGTGAAACAATCTTAAAAATGTATGATCGGTTTATTGAGATTGTTGGAGAAGTGAAGGCTTTTAGGAAAACATTCAGCAATGAGGAACTTGTAAAGAAAGTTTTGAGGTGTCTACCTAAGGAGTGGCTTGCCAAGTTCACCTCACTCAAGGACTCAAAGGATTTGAAGACCGTGCCACTTGATGAGCTGCTGGGAAATCTCATTGACTATGAGATGATGAATATAGAAGCTCCACCCATATCTGAGGATACAAATAAGAAAAAGATTGGAATAGCTGTCAAAGCTACCTTTAAATGTCTTAGCTCAGATGATGATGAAGATCTAGATGAAAAGTAAATAGGCTTTCTAACAAATAAATTTACAAAGATGTTGAAGAAGAAAGGCAAGGGCAAGCTTGAGTAGGTTGAATGCTATGGATGTAGAAGGCTTGGCCACATAAAAATAGATTGCCTAAAAGCTAGAGCTGAGAAAAAGGATAAGAAGAAGAGGAAAGCCTATAAAGTCACTTAGGATGACTCTAGTGTATTTGAACCAAGTGAGGATGAAAAAGAATCGAGATAGGAAGAAGAGAAAGAACCAATCTTTGCCTCATGGCCCTAGACGAGAGCTCTTCAAAACAAACATATTCTAAATCTCTCGATAGTGATTTAGATGAGGATGATCACAAGTTAGAAGACATGTTTACTATTGATAATATTATTAAGGCCTTAAAATCCACCAATAATGATCTTGATAAAAGTTTTGAAAGAAAAAAAAAATCTTGATAACTGAATTAGTGGAACTAAAAAAAAGTTTTAAGCTTTTACAAAAGGAAAATGAAACTTTGAACCAAGAAAAGAAATTTTATGAAATGTTATCTTCTCAAAATGAGTCTTAAGAAAGAGATCTCAACTTTGAAGGATTCACTTGCCTCTTTTACAAAAGGAAAAGAAAAACTTGATTTTATTTTGGGCTCTTAAATAACTTCAAGAGATAGACATGGCTTAGGCTTTGATCATTCTAAACCTTCTACTTCTAAACCAAAATTTGTGAGAGCTACTACCAAAGCTAGAGTTTCCTCACCTTCATCTAAATCATATGTGCATAATCATAGCTACACTTATCCTCACTCTAAAAGGCCAAAGGCAAATCATGCCTTCTTTTATGGAACTAAACATGTTAAAAATGAAAGGGTTCTTTCACGATTTAAACACCAATCTTTTAGGATGCCACCTCACTCATGCTCTTCATAAGAGCTTAAGAAACCATATATTTGGCAAAGCTTTTATTATGGAAATTTTGGCGATAAAATATACTTCTACTATGAGAGATTGAGAGATGAACAAATTTATGTTGCTAACCTCCATAGACCCAGAAGAAAATGCCAAAGAAAGTTTAATTTTGCAGGTTTGGAAGCTTCTCACCCTTTGCTCAAATGGAGAATCAAATGGTGATTGAAGTTGTAGAATTTGAAGAGGAGATAAAGTTTTTTCGAAAAAGTCTTGTATTTGTGGAACACTCAACATTTGGCATCAATTAGAAAACACAAAAATTGGTATCATTATCTGTAATGTATCTCTATTCCTCTTTTTGTTTTATTTAAGATGTTATTGCTGAGGGGGAGTTTGCTTTATGAACCATCTTTGGTATTAGTTTAGAATCTCCAGTAACTATCCTTCTCTTTTTGCTTTCCTCCATTTATTTAAGAAACATGTAACCCTAAGTTATATCCACTGAATTTGTGTTTAAATATCTTGGGTGATTTATTAGAAGGAAGCATATAGATATGGGGAGTTATTATTTGCAGTTTGTTTTATATTTTTAGTATCATCAAGTTTGCCTTATTTTCTTTAAGGAACATTGTCTAGATTTTAGGAAAAGGTTGTTTGTATGTTTTTGAGGGGGAGAACACTTTTTTTTGGGACAAAATTTTGCATGTAGGAGAAGAAGTTTTGGATGCTTTGATTTGATGATTAGTTTGTTTTGTTTAGTATCACTTATGTACATAGCTTAACACTTGGTATCTTTCATGTGTTTAACATACAACTTTTGGTATCACAAATGGCTTGTTAAGTAGCATACTTGGTATCAATCCTTGTGTGGATATTCCAATAATTGGTATCAAACCTTATGTTGAATTGATATCAAACCCTGTATGGATATTTTGATTGGTATCTTGTTTATAGTTTTGTCTTTCAACATTTAATATCCTTTGTATGTTTAAGTTTTGATTTTTGGTATCAAAGCATCTTGGTTTTGTCATCATTCAAAAAGAGGACATTGTTATGAATGATAAGGGAAAAACGTTTGGAGAATATGTAAACCAAGGCATTTGACTCACTTCTCTACTTTGAATGATGTGTTTTGAATGATAACAAAACTATAACAAAACCAAGAAAAGTTTAATGTTTTGTACTTTAGTGTTTGTTTGATGTTTTGAATAGATTTAACGAATATCAAAAGGGGCGATTGTTGTGAACCCAAGTCTCGATAAATGTTAAAGGGCTAAAATAAATTCAATGGGAGTTGAACATCTCCTAATGGGCATTGGACCATTTAATAGGCATTGAAGTCTATGTAATGGACATTGATTGAATGTTACTCTTTTGGCAAAGTCTTCTTAACCTCAAAACGGGCATTGTCCCTTTGCAATAGGCTTTAGAAGAGTGCTTTAGGTTGAGTTGTACTGGACCTCACATGGGCATTGAAGTTTCGCAACGACCGTTGATCTAGACTAGCAATAGGCATTGTATATTTGTAATAGGAGTAGGAAAAGTGTCTTAGCCTAAGCTAAAGCTTTCAAAACCTGAAATAGGCATTAGCCCTTCTCAACATGCATTGAAGGAGTTTCAATAGGCATTGTGAATTGCTCAATGGACATGGAAAGCTACTGTGCAAAGTTAGGAAAAATAGAGCATAAAGTTAAAGCTTCCTAGAAATGAACAACGAGCATTGTTCTTTCTCCAACAGGTGTTATAGTCAAAGCTAATGGGCTTTGAAAGACACTCAATAAGTGTTAGAAGTAACCATTATAAGTTCAACGGATGTTGATGAAGAACAATGGGTGTTATCACCTTTAATGACTAGTTTTGAAGAAAAGCTATTAGATATAATGTCAACTATTCTAACTACTAGTTTTGGAGCTTGGCTATATAAGGAGCATTTATGGAGCTTAAAAAGGTTAGAAAAACACTAGAAAATATTACGAACAACTTTGTAACTCTTTATCCAAAACTTTTATGGTGTTGTTTTGTATTTGGATAGAGTGAGTTAGTTTTTGTTACTCTTTTAAGAGTAGATTTTCTTAAGTACTAATTGTGTATTTGCTGCCTATTTGAGAGGCTTAAACACTGCTTGCCTTACTAGTGGTTGTAAAGTTTGGTATTGTGCTTAGAAAAATACCAAGGGTAGGTTGTTCCTAAGCCTGTAAAAGGAAAGGTTATCCTTGAACCTGCAAAAGGGAATGTCCTTCCTGAGCCTAGAGAAAGAAGGGTTGTTCCTAAGTCTAGAAAGGAATAAATAGGCCTAAGTGAAAACTTGGGGAGTAGAGTAGGCAAGTTGTCGAACCACTATAGAAATCCTTATGTTGATTTTTGTGTTTGTGTTTGTGTTTGTTTTTAGTTTTTGTTTACAACCCAATTCACCCCTCCCTCGTAGGTTGCAACATCTCCACTTAGCCCAACATAGGCATACTTCAATTACTTGATCAATGTTTAGTGTCCAAGAGTAGCAAAAAGCAAAACTCAATTACTTTATCAATTCCTAAAGCTGAGTATGTAGCAACTGGACTTTGTTATGCCTAATTTCTATGGATGAAACAACTTCTTGACTACAATGTTGTTATAAAGCAAGTTGTTATTAAGTATGATAACATTAGTGCTATAAACTTGTCTAAAAATCCCATTCAACATTCTAGAAGCAAGTATATAGACATTTAACATCACTTTCTTAGGGATTACGCTAGTAACATAGATATTGTGTTGAAATTTGTTGATACTAACCATCAATTGCATATATTTTAAAAAAACCTCTTTGTGATGAAAGGATGCAATTCATCAAAAGTGAACTTTATATCATTGATGGAAATACCTTGGAATAACTTCAAACAGGTTTATCTCCTTCTCAATTAATTTATAATCCTTATTGCTTGTGACGATATTTAATCACTATTGAAATCTTTAGATTCATTAAATAAAGATTTTAATTGTGTCTACTGTTGATTAAACTATCCAAATATTCATTGAATTCATGATCATTTCATTGAATTTAATTATTAACATGCACTAACTAAGCTTTCAAAAATGGGCGTGTCACTGAAAAATATGTTTTAGACTGTGTTTTTGTTTGAGTAACATGGCCAACGATCATTACGTATCTCACAATGATTGTTATGTCACATATATGTTTTTCTTTTTCATTTTTATTATGTTAGTCTCTACTATTGTTTCGTATCCTTAACAACCATTGTGACCATTTCAATAACTGTTGCGAACCAGCCATCATCGTTAGTTGAAGAACACTTAGAAGACTAAGTTAATAGTTATGTCAAACAACCGTTGCCTAACTCGCAATAGCCATTGAATATTCCCAACAATCATATTTTTTAAAGGGAAACCCATTGAACTTCTAGTTAAATGCTTAAGCCTTAATTTTTTTTCACTTTCTACTATAGCCTTACCTTCTCTTCATCTCTCTTTCTCAATTGGAAGTGTTAGGAAACAACTGTGATGTCTATGTTGAAGCTGGCTCAATCAAGTTTAGGCTTTTTGGAAAGAAATTCAAGATCAAGGCAAAAAGACTTGGCTTAATGTTTGGATGCTATCAATATTAGTTTGACAGAGCCTTCTCTAACCTTTAAAGTAGATGTCAAACAATTTTGGAAATCCATAATTGATGGAAGAAGTAATTACAACAATAATAACAATAAGGCTTCGATGATCAAAAGCCAAGCCATAAGGATTGCCCATAGGTTCATTACATGAAATATTAATGGAAGGGCCAATCAAATGGGTTAACTAAGAAAGTGTTTGAGGAAGGAGAAGTTCTTTAAGAAGAAGAGGACAATGAGAATGTTGAAGAAGCTATCAGGGCAAGGGTTGTAGCAGTTGAAGGACTATCTGCTCCATCCTTCTCTCTCTCCATTTGAGCAAAGTGTGCTTGAATAATTGGAAGCACTCACTGTTGCTATTGAGAGAGTTAGGGACTCTTCCATTTCCTTTCACCAGATAATGAACCAACTTAAAGGTGAGCTGAAGGATGCGAACCAGACACTTGATTGGATTGTGGAAGGATTGAATCTATAACTTGGAAGTCCAAGTGATTAAGAGTAGTAAATGGCTCTACTTAAGCACAAAGATACTTCTTCCAAGCAATAAGATCCCCCATAGGAGGCAAATGAACCTACACTGTTAGTAGAGCCTACAAACTAAGAGCAACCTAAAGAGCCAAAATCACCTTTAGAACATCAAGAAAACCCATTCCTTTCCTTCCAAAATAATTTCTCCTCATAAGTCATCTACATGATTATTTTATTTCATTTCTTTTTTTCTAAAAAATAGTTGATGATTGGACAACATATCTTTGGTAATGTAAAGTAAACTGCTGTCTTTGTTATATATATATATATATATATATATATATATATATATATACATGGTTCTTTTTGATAATGACAAAGAGGGAGAAACAAGAAATAAATTGATGCATATAATATGAGTATATCTTAAGGGGAAGCAAAATGTTAAATGATGCCAAGGATAATTGCATAACAATATCTTAGAAGAGAAATTAAAGGATGACATGATAAGTCTTACTTGACCTTAATAGATTAAGGGGGAGTTAAGATTAGATCATATATATATATATCCACATCCTTATTGCTTTTGTTAGATAGTTTGTCATAATAAAAAGGGAAGAATGTTGAACCTTAAGGTTCCAAGCCTTGTTTTGATGATCACAAACATATCAAAGAGCTAACTCTTGTCCAAGTTATTTGTGTTAGAATTTTTAGGAACATCAACTTTTTGGACTATGATGATTGAAGATAAATTCATGGTTGAAAACTCAAAGTATTAGAGAGTGAGGGTCAAGGCAAACTCAGCTTAACAAATTAATGGGTGTTGTCTTCTTCCAACAAGCATTGTTGACCTGCCAATGGGTAGTGAAGATATCATAATAGGCTTTAGAGAAACACTTCAACTTAAGTATAGTTTTTCAGGCCATTCAATGGACATTATCCATATTTTTAACAATCGTTGGATAGTTGTACTAATATGGCTATATATGTAACGACCATTTTCATTTACAATTCATGGCATTCATGTCTGAAAATACATACGCATAAAGGTTTATTCATCATATATACACAATCCAATAATGTATTTGATGTGCGTATATGTTAACTAAAGATAAAGGCTAATAACCATAAACAGTTTCCTATCTAGAGATATGTACATGACACAAGGAGAGAGAGAGTTGGAATTCAGTCGATAACCTGTAGTCCAAATGTCTCTATGCAAAACTCTAAGTGCCAAATTGTCCAATCCCTATGCTTCAGTATTTGAAAAATATAATTATGATTTGATGAGTTGCGACTCAATGAATAAAAAGAATAATAAGATTCTTATGGCATAACAAACATAAGAATATCATCAGTATACATTATAAGTATAACAATTGACTATGCAAGTGCAATGGATTGAATTTTGTCGTGACCTTGCAAGGTAAACACTACTCCAGGGAATTCATGTGATTCAAGGGACATTTGATTTTGCCGGCTAGCATATAAAAACTGAATCATTTGATCAATAACATGTGCCAATAAGACATATTGGTCCCTTTTCCAAGTGATTCGCAAGTGTTTGACAAGCCGGTCATAACGTCCTTTTAGTTCCATATGCAAGTGTTCATTCATAATGGTATACCAAGTAATCATTAAAAGCATATAATTCTCACTTCACTTTTATTCACATGCAAAGTGTAACAATTCAATCACATATGTGTAATAGTACATAATCATATTATAAAATTATCACACATACACATTATAATATAATTATGGTTTTTACTCACCTTTGATGTGATCCACCTTTATGGTAGGTTTGGCTCTCTCTCTAGGCATTCCTTAAAGTATCGAGATCCTAAAATTTGATACATACATGGTTATAAGTATGTCAAAATGATTATGAATGCTTGGCATGCAACTATGGCATGATCCGTGCAAGTGGAGCTAGTGTTATGCATATTTTCCTTATATGATAACTTAACCTAACTACACTCTCATAGTAATAACTCTAGATATACTAATCCAAATGACTTGATTCTTTTTTTCAAATAAACTAGACACGTAATGATACAACATAGTCAAACTTGAAGTCAATATAAGACATACATAAATTGTGGTAAATTTTTGAATTTTTCCTTGTTTTAATGTCATCTCAGTCTGAGTAGGCCTTACATTCTTAGGTATATCTCAAATTGTACAATTCCAATTGCTAAAATGATGAACCAAAAGTTACAAAACACATAAAGGAACATTTTTAATATTTTACTCATTGTCTAATTTAGTCTATAAAGTCACCAAAACAAATGACGAATCTCAGGGTGAGCATGTTTTTAACATATTGACAATCAATCATGATGAAGGTGCAATATCTCATAAAAAATATTAAATTTGGCAAAAATATTTTACATAAATCTAGAAAATACATAAATGTACAACTTTCAAGTTTAACAGATCATCAAATTTCAAAAATATGGCCATCAAATTCTTAGAAAATAGAATTATAAGACTCATGAGGTCTCATCCAGGTATAGGGTCAGTCATAATCAATGAGCCATATCTCTTTCCACACAAAGAATCAATCAAAACTGCTTTACAAAGTATTTAGAGGGGATATAAGCCTATAAATTTCATGTTTTACACTTTGTCTAAATCAACACATAAAGGCATCAAAATATATGAAATCTGAAAGACTGAGGTGATTTTGGTTGGTTATGAACCAACCCTAATGATGGAGCCATATCTCCTCACACACACAAAATCAAGCAAAAATGTTTCACATGCATTTAGATGGGCTATAAAGCTACAAATTTCATAGTTTACACTTTCCCTAATTATCTTCTAGTCTTATGAAAATATGGGCATAAGATTCTTCTCTAACAACAAAACCAACAAAATCAGTTCTTATTTCTCTTGAATTTCAACTTCCATACATGAGCTCTACCTCAAATACTCCATAATTATTACTAACCATGCATGATTAACATGTCATGAGGGTTTAATTTTATGTGGGAAGAAGATAAATAAACTTACCTATTTTCCTAGCACTATAAAACCTTAGGTTTCTGTCCTAGGTAGCTCACTCTTCTTCTTCCTTAGCGTTCTCTTTCTTTTGCTTTCCCTCTCGTTTAACCTCTCTATTATGTTCCTATAGGGTGAAACATTCCACTTGTAAAACTATTATAATAAGACAAAATCATGGTGTTTCACTTCCATTAGTTGGAAGTTCACTTTCCTCTTTTAGTCCCTCTTTTTCACTCCTTCATCATGTCTATCCATCTCCTAATCCCCATATGTTCCTTATACTTTTAAATGAGCTCTAAAATATCATTATTTATGATGCTATAATGTGCATACAACATAAGATAATTTTCCAAGCAATTATACAAACATTACATATATGTTCAAGTGTCCTAAATGCAATGGTGCAAGTGTCATCATCATACTTATCCAATTCACATGTCTAAATGATCATTTATCTAATGCATATGTTCATATGGGATTTAAAATCATTTATGTAATGAATATGTTCAGGTGATAATGCCATTGAATATGGATAGGGATTACATTTCTTCCCTTCTTATAAAGAATTTCATCCTCAAAATTTAATACTTGTAAATAAATTTGGAAATTGACGTTTCATGTTCTCTTTGGTTTCCCATGTAGCCTCATCTTGTGAGTGGTTTCTCCATAACACCTTAACTAATGAGATTTCTCATTTTTGTAACTATTTTATCTTATAACCAATGATTTCCACTAGTTCATTAATGTAACTTACATCATCTGTAATTGTTTTTGCTGGATCCCTACGTATATGTGTAGGATTAGACTGATACTTTGTTAGCATGCTCACTTGGAATACATCATGAATCTGAACCATTTCTAGTGGTAGTGCTAGCTTATAAGCTAATGGACTGATTCTTTCTAGGATCTCATAGGGTCCTATGTATCGAGGACTCAGTTTCTCCTTCTTGCCAAATCGAATTATTCCTTTCCATGGTGAAACTCGAAAGAACACTTTATCTCTTACCTCATATTCCATTTCTCTTTTATGTTGGTCTATATAGCTCTTTTGCCTATCTTGTGCTACTTTAATTTTTCTCTTGATTACTTTCACCTTATCCATAGTGTCTTGCCCTAGTTCTAGCCATTCTTAAACATGCATCCATTTTTCATCCTACTAGATAGGACTTAGACATTTTCTTCCATATAGTGCTTCATATGGTGTCATTTGTATACTGCTGTGATAATGATTATTATAAGCAAATTTAATCAAGGTAATATATTCATCGTATGCACCTTTGAACTTTATCACACAAGCTTGAAGCATGTCTTTAAGTGTTTGAATTATCCTTTCTAATTGCCATCTGTCTGAGGATGAAAAGTAGTACTAAAACTCAACTTGGTACCCAAAGCTTGTTGTAACTACCCAAAATCGAGATTTAAATCATAGATCTCTATCTGATACAATGGACATTGGAACACCATCTAATCTAACAATTTCATCCATATATTTCTTGGCTAAGTGCTTAAGTGAACTACCCCATCAAATAAGCAAAAAGGGAGCTGACTTAGTTTATCAATGATCACCCATATGACATCATTCTTCTCCAAAGTCCTCGGTAACCTATATACAAAGTCCATGGTTATTCTTTCCCATTTCCATACTGGAATCATCAATGGTTTCAATTTTTCAGTTGGTGCTTGATGTTCCATTTTGATCTACTGACAAGTCAAACATGTTGAAACATTGGTTGCCATATATTTCTTCATTTTAGGCCATCAAAAATGAGATTGTAGGGTATTATACATCTTCGTCATTCCTAGATGTATGACATATGGAGCATTATGTGCTTCTTCTAGGATTTCTCCTTGCAAGTTATCAACATTAGGCACACAAATAGGAGAACCCAACATCAAGGCATCATTTCGAATATCAAAATCTCCATGTCTCCCATGTTTTACCATTTCAATCATTTTATGTAACTTTGGATCCTTGCCCTGTGCTTCTTTAATTTGATCATGCAACACTGGTCTCACTTGAAAACTAGCAATCAATCCCTCATTCTTTTATATGTTTAGTTCCATATTCATAGCTTGTAATTGAACTAAATAAGACAATGGAAATACTTGTAAATGAGCTACACTGTTTCTTGATTTCCTACTTAAAGCATAAACAACCACATTTATTGATATCAACTAGTTTGAATTGGTTTATTTTTGACATGGTAGAAAAGAAATGCTAAGTCTTTCTGTGATACTTTCTCATTGCCATCACTTCTAACATTTACCGAAAAGGTGATGATACGATGGAGTATCCAAAAGGGTAGGGTTTTAATGTGTTTGGCTAGGGAGGATCTCAGGTCATGTTTGGTTTCAATAGATATTTTCAACTAAAATTCAGAGTATATGATATCAAGTGCGCAGATTATGAAGGGGATGCTTCTCCAACTTGAAGATTGAAGAGAGAAGAAAGTTGATCGAAAGTAATGTATAAAGGGTCGCCAAAGGCCTGAAATACTAACCCCTACTGCCCCGCTCGTGAATCAGCTTTACGACTCAATTAGACTGTCTATATGAATTCCTGCGTAATTTCTTTGTAATTGGGTTCATCCCAAAGGATGAACTTGTTCTAGCCCAAATTGGAGAGGAAACCATGAATCTCTGCATTCATGCCCAAGTTTCCAATAGAAAGGTAGAGGGTATCCTGTTAGGGAGGATGATCTTGGAAGAATTGGCTTTATACCTCTCTTTCTCCTCCCTGGTTATGCCTTTAATAAGGTGGAGAGCAGGGGGTGTAGAGGGTTGAGCCACAACCTTGCCTTTGTCTGCTCTGGAGATCTTCTTTGGAGGCATTGCAAAGGATGAAGAGATTTGCGATTTTAGAGAATTTTGAGAGAGAGAAATTGATGTTGGAGGTGAAGTGAGGATGTTACTATTGAAGGGATTTTTTTTAACCATTTGAAGTCTTTATAAATAGCTAGAAATGGCTTGAAATGAATTGATGAAGAGATAGAAACGGTTGGCAGTCAAATCACATAAATATCTAGGCGGTTACCCTAATTCGTGTCTGCGAATCCATGAGTCACGACCGCGAATTGGGGAAAATGTGAGTAGTGAACAAATTTTCCTCTAGAATACATGTTTCAATGGTAAGAAATTTGATTTCTTGACCAAAATTCGCGGTGGAGCTAGATTCTCGTGACTGCGATTTGAAGTTTGACAGCCGATTGACTAGGACTTATAATTTGCGAACGTGAAGATATAATAGCGACTACGAATTATGAGTCACAAGGATAAGAATGAAAAAATAAGTTTTGAAAGAATTAAAATTGTGATCCACTTAGAAAATTCCACACAGAAAATATAAGACACATAATTAACAAACAACACACACAACAATCTTACATAAGATCAAAGTTTTCACTTTAGGGAGCTTCCATCAAGCATTCCTAATTCTCTCTTAATGAAGTTCAATCTTTTTTCATTGAGAGGTTTAGTGAAAATATCTGCAAGTAGATGATTTGTGTCAATAAACTTTAACACAACATCACAATTTTGCACATGATCTTTAAGGAAATGATGTCTAATATCTATGTGTTTGCTCCTAAAGTGTTGAATGAGATTCTTAGAAAGATTAATAACACTAGTGTTATCACATTTAATAGGAATGTGATCAATCACTTTGCCAAAATCCTTCAAATGTTGTTTAATCCAAAGAACTTGGGTGCAATAATAACCCACAACAACATACTTGCCTTATGCAGTAGATAAGGTAACCAACACTTGCCAAGATACTAGGCATTCACCTATAAATTGGCAAGTCCCGGAAGTGCTTTTTCCACCTAATAAACTACTAGCATAATTTGCATTTGAATATCCTATGAGACTAAAGGATGATTCCCTAGGATACCATAACCTTAAGTGAATTACGCCATGCAAATACTTAAAATTCTCTTAGCAACATTTAAATATGACTATTTAGGAGAGGATTGGAACCTAGCATACATACACACACTAAACATGATATCCGTCCTAGAAGCAGTAAGATAAAGTAGAGATCTGATCATACCTCGATATCTCTTTTCATTTACCGTCTTACCAAATTCATCTTTATTTAGCTTGATGGTACCACTCATGAGGGTCTTGGCTACTTTACAATAATCCATGCCAAACTTCTTGAGTATTTCCCTTGTGTACTTGGCTTGGTTGATGAAGATCCCTTCTTTGGTTTGCTTGATATGTAGACCGAGAAAGAACTTGAGCTCTTCCATCATGCTCATTTTGAATTCCCTAGTCATACACTTATCAAAATCCTCACAAAGAGACTCATTAGTAACACTAAAAATGATATCATCAACATAGATTTGTACAATTATTGTATCATGCTTATGCTTTTTATCAAATAGTGTGGTGTCCACATTTTCTTTTTCAAAATCATTTTTCAAGAGAAATGAACTAAGCCGTTCATACCAAGCTCTTGGAGCTTGTTTCAATCCATATAAGACTTTGTTCAATTTAAAAACATGATTTGGAAAACAATGTGACTCAAAACCATGAGGTTGTTTAACATAGACTTCCTCCTCAATGATTCCATTCAAGAATGCACTTTTAACATCCATTTGAAAAAGCTTAAAATTCATGTGGCATGCAAAAGCTAAGAATAACTTAATGGCCTCTAATCTTACAATAGGGGCAAAAGTCTCATCATAATATGTGCCTTCCTCTTGGTTGTATCCTTTAACAACCAATCTAGCTTTATTTCTTGTGATAAGACCTTGCTCATCTAACTTGTTCTTAAACACCCAGTTGCATCCTACAATGGAGTGTTCTTTAGGCCTAGGGACAAGTTCCCATACCTTGTTTCTCTTGAATTGGTTGAGTTCCTCTTGCCTAGCAAACACCTAACTCTCATCATCAAGAGCCTCATCAATTGAGTTTGGCTCAAGTTAAGAAATAAATGCAAGATTATTATCTAAAGGATTAAGTTGTGATCTAGTACTTACACCCTTGGAGGTATTACCAATGATCAAGTCTTTGGGGTGATATTTTGAAAATCTCCAATCTTTGGGTAGATCTTGGCTTGGCTCATCTCTTTGTTGATGTTGTGGCTCTTTATCTTCCTTTGATGATTCACCTCCTTCTTTGCTTTTATCCTCTCTTCTTGTGGTGTCTTCCAATTCAAGGCTTTTAGAAATCACCTATAAGATCATCAATAAAAATAGCTTTCCCAAGATCAAATTTATTAGATTCATCAAAGATAACATTCATAGACTTTTCAACTACCATAGAATTCTTGTTGAAGACTCTATATGCCTTGCTAGAGGTGGAATAACCTAAGAGTATTCTTTTATTGGTCTTAGAGTTAAATTTCCTAAGATTATCCTTAGTATTTAAAATATAGCACTTACATCCAAATACTCTTAGGTATGAAATTTTGGGTTTTCTACCATTCCATAGCTCATAAGAAGTTTTATTGAAAATGAGTTTTTTGAAAACTCTATTTGCAATGTAACACGAAGTATTAATGATTTCGGCCCAAAAGTAATTCGGTAAAGAATACTCATTGAGTATGGTCCTAGCCATTTCTATTAGTGTTCTATTTTTTCTCTCTATAACACCATTTTGTTGTGGTGTTCTAAGAGTTGAAAAATTATTAAAAAACTCCATTCTCAAAACAATAAGTTTCAAAAGACTCATTTTGAAATTCCTTTCCATGTTCACTTCTAATAGAAGAAATAAAGTAAGTTTTTTCAGTTTGAACTCTTTTTGCAAAACTCTTGAAAGCTTCA
This sequence comes from Omphalea diandra, assembly GCA_949677035.1. Lineage (NCBI taxonomy): Eukaryota > Viridiplantae > Streptophyta > Magnoliopsida > Malpighiales > Euphorbiaceae > Omphalea > Omphalea diandra. Next base: position 23,918 of record CATIWR010080230.1, read on the forward strand.
AAAGTATTACTCTTATGAGCTAAAAAGGACACCCAAGTAAACCTAGTGTAGTCATAAACTAAGACTAGTGCAAAATGTTTTCCACCTAAGCTAACACTCTTAGTAGGTCTTATCAAATCCATATGGACTAGTTAAAGTGGTATAGAAGAACTTACAACATTTTTTGCTTTGTGGGAGGGTTGATGTTGCTTCCCTAGTTAGCAAGGACCAAATGTCTTGTCTTTAATGAAATTCAGCTTAGGAAGGCCTTCCACCAACTTTCCTTTAGATAGGCTTTAAAGAAGATCCATGCTTGCATGTCCAAACCTTCTATCCCATAACCAAGCTTCATTGCTCAAAGACATAAGACATTTAAAAGATTAGTTAGCCAAGTTGTCTAAGTCAATTGAGTAGGTATTACCTTTCCTTTCACCCTTGAAAATAACCTCATCATCCACTAAAATGGTGACTCAGCATTCCCTAGGATCAAAGGTGACTTTATTACCTTTGTCATACAATTGACTTACACTTAACAAATTATGTTGTAAGCCACTAGCTAATAAAACATTATCAATTAATGAACAACCTTTCTTACCAATGGTTCTAATGCCAATTACCTTACCCTTGGCATTGTTACCAAATGTGACATCTCCACCTTCTTTTCCTTTAATTCCATGAATAGCTTTCTATTTCCAGTCATATGCTTGAAACATCCACTATCCACATGCCAATTGCTTGATTTGGTGGCTGCCACACTTCTGTATTGTAACATCCCTATCCCTATTCATTGGCATTATCATATGAATATATGCATTGCACAAATGATATGAAATCACATATGAGCATATGCACTGTATCAAATGATATGAAATCTCACATGAACATATGCACATGATAAATAATCATTTAGACACGTGAATTGTAAAAACACGACAATGACAATGGCACCGTTGCATTTGGGATGCTTGAACATGTATGCAGTATTTCCATAGTTATATGATAAATTATTTCATGTTGTGTGCTTATTATAGCATCATAAATAATGGTGTTTAAGGGCTCATCTAAAAGTATAAGGAGCATCTAGGAATTATGAGATGGATGGAAGTGCTTAAGGAGTGAAGAAGAGGGACTAAAAGGGGAAAAGTGACCTTCCAACCAATGGAAATGAAACACCATGATTTTATATTATTATAATAAGTTTATAT
>CATIWR010080249.1:0-18541 GCA_949677035.1 Omphalea diandra
TATATATATATATATATATATATATATATATATATATATATGTAAAAATGTGCAATAGATTTGTGAGCTCTCGAAAAAGACTTGCAAGTTATAAAGCAACAAGGATATGTTTGTCAAAATCTTAAGGACTCTTTCAAAAGAGAGACTGGAAGCTAGAAAAATGGTCATAAAAGTAAGCTAACAAACTCAAGGACATCTCTCTTAACAAGCTCATAGGAAAGTTATTAGCATATGAGATTACTTTGAGGAGCAAAATTTTGATAATGGTCCTAAAAAACAAAACAAAAGACATTACCCTTGAAGTCTATATTCAAATGAATTTAGTATTACATCTTACTAGCAATAGGAAGTTAGAATAGAATTACAAGTCCTAGGGTACAACCCGTATTTAATTAGATATTTATCCATAAATAATTCTAACTGAATACAACAGCTTTATTCGTAACATGCAAGTTGTTCAAGGCACAAGTGTCTAAATACGGAAAATTTTCTTCTATAATCCTGTCATCACCTCCACTTGACTTTTTATACTCAGTAAAGAGAATATTTTCATAATTCTAAGGAAAAAACTAGGTTTCAAAATACTTTAATATTTCCAACGATTGTGAAAAATGGTCTTTCACATCCATGATCACATTTCACAAACAATTCCCAAACAAGGTAATTTAAGTCCACAGATATCCCACTAGTAAGAAAGGGTTCAGAGTAAGCACCAAGACAGTGGCAAAGCTACAGCGACTGCAAATCACAAGGAAGCCAGTAGATGTCCACAGCGTGAGAATGAAGCGACAAGGTTGACAAGAGAACCGACGACTACAAGATTAGATAGAAATTGATGACGTGTTAAACTACTTTTTTGAAGTTAAAAATGACAACACAAAGCCACATTAGATTTCCACCATATTGGGTTTCCTATCTAATTGCGTTTAATGTATCCGACATTATTTAATAGCTAGTTTATAATTCATATGGACAGATGATGCGTCTCACAACACCTACAATATCGTCACACAAAAGCATGTTTGGATTTTTTTTTTTTTTTTTTTTAATTTCAAATTCAATATAGAGTTCTAACATTTATCCTTCAGTAAAAATTTATTGACTAAACAATACTTATCTTCATCCGTTTACATGATAATGAGCAAGGACCGCATTCTCAATAAATAAACTTCCTGCACAGTACTAATTAAGCAATTCAACTAATGAATCAAGATAATTTTTGAACTTCAACACAAGTTGCAAATTTCTGTAAAATGACATTTCCCCTTCACAACTGGTGATTAAGTATAAATACACAATAGGCATTTAAGTTGAGTACACATTTTCACTGTTCCATGTAGGTATTCTCAAAACAATATCTGAATTTAGGTTGACTTCTACAAGGCTCCATAAAAGAATAACTAATTATTCACACCAGATGTATAATGCATATGCCTGTATCCCAAATATTTTAGTAATAAAAAAGGTACAAGACGGAAAAAAAAATAAAAAAGTTCACAAATATTCTGACAGATCTTCCTGGTTCTCAAGATCCCAAATGACCACCCTTCCATCCAACCCTGAAAGGTAAATTGTGAATAAGCAATTAATGCTCGTAATGCATGTAGGCATCTAATATTTGGGCAACGAATTAACATATATACATATATTTCTTTCAGACCTGAAGTGCTGAAGCGCAGTGTTCCAGAATTCTCCTTATTCCCAAGTGGCACAATACAACTACCATTCCAAGAAAAAAATAAACAGTATTACAAAATAATCCCCATCCACTATAGATATGGTTAAAGACAACCAACTCACACTCCACTCCATATAGCATATGGAGACAGTAGAAAAGTGAAATGGGTTTTAGCTATCATCGGAACAAAAGTTCTGAAGAGAACAACAAATAATACTTTAAATGAAGAAAACAAAACATCAGCTAATGTCACCAAGTACTTTATGCAGTTCTCGTGAATGCCTCCACGTGATTTTGAAGGATCAACATCATTGCTCCCTCCAATCTTTGATTGGCTATAAAATTTTCCAAATGCCTCAGAAAACTGGTATTGGAAGAACAAATATAATATTAGAACCATTTGCCCTGTAAAAGCCTTGTAAAAAAAAAAAAAAATGCAAACCAAATAGATTGGTGATTGCATCAAGATGGCAACTGCTTCTTCCAAGCTCATAACAAGTACTAACTACCAACATAATTTCTGTGATAATAAAAACTTTAGCTAACAAAGATATTATAAAAGTAGATAATGGCACCAAAAGTGCAGGGAATTATAGCAAGCAAGTGCATTAATGTAACTTTAATCAAGTGCATGTGGCTTATACCCACCAAAATGTTGGCAAGGACATTCCCTTAGATTAATGGTGAGTTCTGAAAGAATAATGCTAGATGGATGAGCATGGAGATTCATATCTATTAGAACTAAATTTATTTTGTTGCTGGGCATTGGAATGATTTGTTTTCTGGCACACTTATGTTTATACATCTATTCACGTAAAAGAAAAAAAAAAAAAAAAAGTATTCATAGCTCAATATGGGGTATCTTGTGCCCATGTCAACATACTAGTAAGGGTAAATGGCAAGACTGCTCATTTTTAGGGTTGAATCATGCAAACCTTCTTTCAAACAATTGGGGACGGCAATTAGTGCCCTGTCAACGAGTACCCATCTAAACCTTAACTGGTCAAACCAAAAATATTCAGGTTGACTGAGTAATAGAAAAGGGTAATCTCATGTCCAAAAAGATAGCATTAGATTAGGGTAAGATATGGATAGTGTAGCATCCTAACCATACTACCGAACTATCAAAAATTATCCATACGTCACACACACACACACGCGCCTTTGGCCAATATAAATAATATTAACTATTTTCAACATTTCCCTTCAAGTGAAATGTACAATATTAGAGATTATGTAATTGAATTTATTAATTATGACATATCTAATATGTTGCATTTAGAGTATTAGACAAACTTTTAAATTATTCAACTTGTTTTAGTATTTCAGTAGTTTTTTCATATATATTATTTTAGTTAAATGTAATTATAAGTTACTAATTATATATTTTATGTTTTAATGTGCAGAGGTATTTTAAATTTATTTTAGTAACTATTTAGACAATCGGTTACCTTGAGTAGGAAGCTGAGTTTAATATTTGTTGCCCAAACGGATATGTACACATAAAGGCATAATATTACCCTACTCATACCCTGTCCATTGCGATCCCTACAAACAAGCAGGAAAAGGACTGCAAATGGTCAAGCGCTTGCTCAATTCTCGCAAAGCTAAGAGCTTTGAGCATTTGCTTGCCCACTTGATCATAGAAATTGGAATTGGATCAAAATTAGAATTCAATAGTTCAAGCTCGTCTGGTATGCAGGTTATCAATATTTTGTTTGTTGAAATTGAAATGTCCAAATATTTTGTTCGTTGAATGCAGGTTACCAATATTTTGTTCCTTGAATGCAGGTTATCACAATGGATCAGACTTGACTATGTTCACAAACTTTCATGGATCAGCTCACTAGTTCGAAGTGCAAAATGTCATACCCATAACCAAGTAACCTCGTCAAACATGAGTGTGAAGTAATATCATCCTTAGAAAGAAACTAAATTCAATACAGAATGAAGGCCGAATTTAATAAAGATACAAAAAGTGAATTCTGGAATTCTTAGTCTAAATACTAAACAAACATGATCGTAATAATGACTAGCAAGATAAGAAACATATTAGCTAAACTTCAAATTCCAAACCATGGATTTCTTAATCAAGGTTCAAGATGATGCAGACAATAAAGAAACTCTAAATGAGAATTAGATTAATGAATTTAGAAGGTTACTGCTCATTGCGGCTGCAAATGAGGTCAATCAACTCATCATAGACTCAACCATGGATATATTCACCCGTTGCTATATTTCCAACAAGCTTATAGCCCTAACTATGAAGGTGTTCCCAAAAGGGGGACAACATGATTTTAAATAATGGTCGTTACATTATGCAATGACCGTGAAGTAATGCAAGAAAAGCCTTTCATTACCACCACGCCTGTTATTTAACATGCTTTTTAAAAAAAAAAAAAAAATAGATAATATCCATTATGTTCATTACGTAATAGTATTGAACAGTTATATTTTTAATGTAACTGCCATTACTTTTCAAAGGGGCAGGAGAGGATAGGAGAAACCAGATTCTTTCTCTTACCCAACCAGTGTATTTGTCCCCTTTTTTGCATATTACTAGCAATTAAACTAACAGAGATACATCCATCTATGAGTAACACCACAACTAGACTCTTTATCCATGAAGTAACACAAAACACTTAGTCTTTCTGGACATATCTTTGTTAGAGTCAAGAATCATTGATCAATAATCAATTTGATTTTATGCATAGGTCCCACTGAAGGCAAAATGCAGAGCATACATTCAACTAATACTCTGAGAGACAAAGGAGATATAGAAGGAGAAGCATAGTATCCAAAAGGCAGTGTTTGTAAGAGTCGTCTGCCTTGAACTGAATACAAGAGCTTCTTATACAGAGGAACCTAGGAGAATAAGGGCAAAATAACACAAGGTTACATCAAAGGATACGGGCAAAATAGATAAAGTAAATAGAAAAAGAAAGGCCATAGTTGATTCTTTTTATAATGGCCAGTCACCAATAACAAACACTTTATAGCACGCATGTGAGGCACATTATTGCTACAGGAGATGCCAGTTGTCTCACATTGATGGGTTAATGAGATGGAGACAAATTCATGCAGTGGTATTCTATGTGATCACTACAAATAGATGTCTTCTCAGGGTCGTCATATTGGTGTTCGAAATCTAGAAAGCAATCTTTAGTGGGGAGGTTACACTTGGCATGCTTCACTAGGGAAGAGATTTATTCTACACAAAACAATCTATTATCAGACCTTAATGATAATCTGAGGGACGTGGTTCAATTATAAGTTGCCAAAAACCATCTTTGATGTCAAACTTTAAGTACTAGGCACCTGACAAATGAGTAAACAAATAAGAGATCTTTGGCTGAGGAAACTTATCATCCATTACAAATGGTTTAAAGGCTGATAATCAATAACCAATCTTTCTTGCCACAAGTTCACTCAGAATGTTTGAAGGCCATCAGACGTTGTGAGCTCAATGATGTGTTGAGAAAAAAGTTGAGACAACATTCTTAGATTATTAGGTGAATGTTTTCTAGGGTCATTCCAAGAAGAGTGGCTTCGATTGAATTTGACTTCATTTTGTTTTAGATGAAGAGGGAAAAAAAAAAAAAAAAGCCTCAGTTGGTCATTTGGTTAGGAAGTCACTATAGGAATCTGCACAGCAATTGGCTTGGAAGTCAATTTAAAGTTGAGGGGGGAAAAAAAAAAGGAAAAAAAGAAAGAAAATGGGATTTGGGATGAAGTAGTCTAAGCCATAAAAAGAGAGGGGACTATGGTATATGGCTAAAGGAGTTCTTTGTCTTGTAGGCTTATAGGCAAGATCTTGAGCTTCTTAAGTATATAATAAAGATAAAATCCAATGACATATTTATCTAGAAGAGAAGACCAAAGGACTTGGGCCCAAATATGGCATCCAAAGAACTGAATTTTGATATGAACTTTGGTGATCAAGTTGGTGCGTAAGAAATCACCATTTGCTTCTTTGAAGTACTGCAGGAGATTTCCAGCATTCTGGAGGGAAAACAGCAAGATTAAGAACAGATTTATGAGCATCCGTGCCAATAAAAGCAACTACTTTTATTCTCTTTGAATATTTTTTAACAAACAATTGAACATATGCCAATGGAAGAGGATGGTCTTTTTCATCTTAAGCTTGGAGAATAGAGGATTAAACTTCTCTATTTAAAGCTAAGAGATTGACTAGGATAAAGTTAAGTCTAACGATTTAAACAAAGAAGTAGAGAATCTGGACAAATTTCATCTTTAATGGAAAACAAGGATTCAACATCTGCATTTTTAAGATCAATTGTGGTGGCTTGTTGAATTTGTTGGATCATTCTTGAAACTTGCTTGGGTTTAGTAGTACAATTTTTTGTAAAATGTCCCTTCTCACAATAAAGATAGCATCTATTAGATTTCTTTTTCCTTGGAAAAACTTCTAGCATTTGGAGAAATGCTTTCAAGAAAAATGACCCTTAAGCTTGAAGAAGAAATTTCTTTCTTTTTGGATAGACAATACCAATCTTTTGAAGAACCACATTTGACGAAAAAAAATCAAGACAATAGCAAAACATTTTAAGAGTAGGATCTTGTTGGTGGCTCATCAACTAATGAATGAACTTCTTGTGATTACAAAGACATTCTCAAGCCTAAAGCATTAGTTGATAGATCTCACCAAAAGAGAGATCATCCTTTTTTCTTTCTTTTTTTTTTTCCTTCTGCTAGATGACACTGAATATTGTGTGAGAAAGAGCCTCTAAAAGAGTAGCAATGAAGGCTTGTTTGAGATCTAGATTGCCATGACCATGAAAGTGATTAAATTTTTTGAGATGTATCAAGTCTTTCCTAAAAAGAGCAATGATGCATTTGAGAATTCTTCACAAGTGAGTTTTGTGTCATCTTGAGCAAGACCCAAGAATTCATAATGGATATAGCATAGATAGTCTGTAACCATCAGGGTTATTAAAGGCATGCCTTAGGTGTGAGATGCACTAGGCCTAGGGGTTGGTAACTCTGAACCTCAAAGGTGGGCGCTATCACTAATACGCGCACTTTCTGGCTTAAACATGCACACTAGCAGAGGCACAAGGCACAAAAAAGACACTTTCTAAACATTCATATCTAGTGAGCCTTTTTCTTCTGTAAATACTGCCATCGCTGGACTTGAAATCTCAATCTGTCAAAATCCGAGATCAACATGCCGAAAAGCCTCTGAAAATTCTCACCTCCGTCTATGAAAAATCGTCAAAATCTTGCCAGAACACCACCTCCAAGGTCACTAACAGCCAATCTTTCCATTTCTAAGGAGCACAAACCTTAAATCTCTTTACTGTCTTATTTCGGTTTCATTGTTTCTCTCCTTTACTATTGATGTTTGGTTTTTTCTGCTTTCTACTATGTTCTTTCTGCTGCTTCTGATATTACTTTCTTGTTTGGTGGTTGATTATTTGTTGCAATTGCATTTTTGGATGATGCATTGCAATTACAATTACCCTTTCAGTCGTACTTGTCATGTCATGGAATATGGAACAAGGGTGTGGTATAAGTATCACATTTATTTAGTTAACGGCTTTTTTCCATTGTGATATTGCTTAAAAGTACTTCATGAATTAGCCAATTATCAACTTTGTTTAGTTTATTCTTAAAATAGAAGTTAATATACTAATTGTGCCATCAAGTTCAGTAGTCATTGATGCATTTTTCCTTATGCTCTTTTTTTTTTTTTTTTTAAGTTGCACATTGTTTTTTAAACACTAAAATTAACACAAATCTAACTCCCTCTATTCTCTATTATCATTAAGTTTCAGTTATTTGGGCTAATTTGTCGTATGTTAAATTTTTTTCTTGATGCTTAATTTGCATTAAAATTGTTAAATTATTTGAATTTGTTTATATAGAAATAATTTCTTTAATTTTTAAATAAAGTTGAGTAAATATGTTATTAAATTACTTAATACTGAAATTCTATAGAAATTTTATTTTTTTGCACGTCATGTCACTCAAGTGCATGCCTTGCAGCCTTGCGTGTAGGCTCCAGGATCCCTTGGCATCTTAGTGTGCCTTGCCCTTTTAACAACTATGCAAACAATCTATCTATTTTGAGAACAAAATGCCAATCTAGTAGCTTGCCAGTTATTCTAAACATAAATTCTTCAAAACCATCTTCAATATTACATTCGATAGTTTCATTTGACATTCAATCCAGACACGAAATTCTTGAATATGACCCCCATATTGGAGGGATGTCCATCAAAGGTAAACCATGGTCCCCTAGTAGAACAAACTTGAGGTATATAAGTGGGAGATTCTTCTTCCAAAGGACCAAAATACATCATCTAGAGACATTTCCATATAATAATTCAAACTGGTAGAGTTTAAAGGATCTGCCACAAATTGTGAAGGAAGGTTAAGAAAAGCAAGAGACGGGCGATGTGAGTTTGAATCAAAGAAAGACGAAGATTAATCATAAGTAAACGAGAATTTTTTGATAGGGTTGCGTAGGTTATTACGAATGAACCATTGAGAATGATGGAATGAAGGGTAAGGCTTGGCATTGTAAAAACGAAGTGATTGAATTTATCATTGTAGATCAGGAGGCTTTTGAGAAGGGTTTGGTGGAGGTTTGTTTGCTTCAATTGATTCTATGGAAGAGGACATCTGCATTGAACTGGCAGGTCGGTAGGTAGGCTTTTGAGGTGGTAATTCTAAAATTATTAGAAATATGCCTGTTCGCAATTTGTTGCTAGAGATGTCTATGACAAGTCCTATTTGTTCAAGCTCATAAGTAGTAAAAAGGTGGAGTTATGGATATGAACTAAAAAGTGTTGAGGATTGAGTGCAAGGATCAAAAGCAGAAAGAGGTGGTTGAGATCCTGTTCAATTTGAGAAAGCTCCACTTTGAGCTTTAGAATCTTTGCAACATTGACCCTTCTCATAAAATCTTGGTGTCGTCTTTCAATCTAGGTCAGTAAACAAAACATTAGAGAATGAACATCTTTCAAATTTCCTAAAGCAACTTATAACCAAATTGATGGACTTGCAATGAAAGTTGATCTACTTTAGTCGATCTTTAGAATGCAAGTCTATGATTGGATATTCTTAGACTGCCAATTAAGAACTTTTCAGTAACACTGAGAGTAGCAGAGCGACCTTGAGCATCAACTATATAAGGATTCTTGACAGAAGCATTCTCCTGACCTGAGTGGATGCATTAATCTGATCAACCATGGGTAGTAGTCAACGGTCGGAACATAAAAATTCAAGGCAAATGTTGGTAGGCTGTGTAGGTAAAGAGGATTCTTTCACCACCCATTTCAAAGCTTGCTAATAACAAGGCAATGCAAGTAGTGAAATGTGTATAGGTGAAAGAGACTCTAGTCGCATGGTTTTGGATTGTGAAGATGGTGGAGATGCTGGTCCATATTAGACAACATAATCACATTTGCTAGATGGTTGGCTAAGGAGACCAAATGAAGGATCATCACTATCAAATCTTTCGCAAAACTAGGCATTAGAAGAGTGAGAATAGACTTTCTTTCTGTATTGCTTAAGCGACGAGCTTAGATCACCTTCTAATCAAGACATGGTAATCATCAAAGTCGCAAAGATCAAAATAACAGTGATTGTTTGTTTTTAAGGCATAGATGGGTTTACCATTTACCTAGAAAGAAACAATAATGATATCTTTTTCAAGAAAGTAAGGAGAAATCATGAATTGGGTGAAAAAGATTGAGGGAGTTAGTAGAAGAGAGTTTTTCAAATCTAGTCTCTACTGAGCCATCAAGTTTCCAAGGAAGATAGGTTAAGTGGACTGGACTAGCAATGGATTTTTATGAAGCTTATCATAGTTTGTGATCCACTTCTCAAATAATAACTATAGTAATTCATGCCTTGAGATCTGATGGGGAACATAGATGCATGTAGAGGCATTTTGAGCACCAACAATTATGTAAAGAGTATCATTTGGATGAGGAATTGAAAGATCCAAAGCATTATTTGCTTGCAGTATATCATCTAGTAAAGCATGATTTGCGTGCAGTATATCATCTAGTAATGCAAAGTAGCAAAAGTTGGAAATGCAGCTTGAGGAGAACCAATACTCTAGACTTGAACTTTGAGAGCCAAAAGAACACTATTGGGTAGAAGGTAAAGAGAATAGATCCAACATTTAAGGAGGTTTCTACAATTCCAATCACAATATCATAGCGTGTTGATACTGTAGATATCTAGTATCAAGAAGAGCAATCCTAGCAAAAGCTAGAAGTCATCTTCCGCCACGGGAAGACAAAGCAAGTCGAATAGCTACAAAGTGCATATTGGTGTACCCATATGAAGTCCATTGATGAAGAAACTTTTAAGGGATCGCTAAAAAAATACATTATTTAACTCCAGTGGTCCTGACTATAACTTAGGCTTGCAAGTTCAGATCCTGATAAATTTGGTCCATCATGCATTATTCTTAAAGAGAACATCATAACAATTGAGAAATGAGACAGCAGTGTTTTGGATTTTCCAAGAATCTAAGATATAACTTAGCACATAGAGAATCAATTTGGTTCTTAAAGGTTCATCAATTTTGTTCTTAAAGGTTCATTTGAAAGTAGGTTAAGGCGGTACAGATATAGTAGTAAGAATAGACTTGAGATAGAGACATATTAGTGTATACTCTGAGCATAGAGACATTAGTGTAGTACTTTGAGCCATCAATGCAGATGGATGACTTCTCAATGTAGTCATATAGGTCTTAAGAATCGAGAAAGTAATCTTTAGTAGGGGGGTATCACTTGGAATGCTTAGCTAAGAAATTATGTCATACCAAGCACGAGGATCTATAGCAGACAGCACCATTTTTAACTTTTTCTTTCATCTCTACTTTATTTTACTTTGTTCTTTTGTTTCTTCTTTTCTTTCAATTTTCCTCATTCTTCATGTTATGTCCCTACCTAGAGAGTTTTATGTTTATTAATTAGCTGTAATTCCTAATTTAGTGAATTATGTCAATATTTCTTAATTTGCAATATTATGCAAGTTTTTGGGAAAAAATTTGCATAGCAATAACCTGTTACTATTATGTTACTACTGCAATAGTCTCATTACCATTACACGATGAGGATGATAAATACGCTATTTAATGATTAATGAATTTTATATTGAAGAAAAAAAATATATTGCTATTGAGGTTGAATTTTAAGTGATCACGATGAGGATGCCAATTATTTTCATTGTAGGAGAGATGGTTAAAAATGAAATTTTGTGAAAAAATAAGGGTATTAGACATTTTATATGAATTTAATAGAAAGTGAATGGAAGGACCAAACAATTAACAGCACCAAAACAAAGGGACATTTTAGGATAACATATAAAATAAAAAAAAATTAAAAAAAAACTTAGTTAATTAAGCCAAAACTCAGGGCTGAGAATAATTAATCTGAACTAATCATCCTAGTCAGCATATAACAAATAAAGGAGGCTGCCCAAGACATCCAAATTTCAACTGATATCAGTGTCCTAATAAGTAAATGTTTAAGATCACCATTGCTTTCTGTAAATTCACATGCTTGTGAAGCAATAACATTCAGTATTTCAGTCAATAAATTCCAGTAGCTTATGCCATCGTCTTTTATTTCCTTCTTGCAATTTGTATTCAAAAAAGTGTGAGGATCTCTTGAAAGAAGTCCTAGATCTTGGTAGTTTGAACAGTGAGGCTAGTAGACTATTTGTTTTGCTTAAATGTGTTTCTTTTTTTTTGGTTCAAAAAATAGAGAGATTTGCTCCTCATCTTTCAGCTATAATTCTGTGAAGTTCTACAAATGCTAACTCTAAACTCTAAAATTCAAGCCTTTCCTAGTCATTATGCATCACAAAATATATGAGCAAGTTAGTTTTACAACCTGATAGTTTATAAATAGAAAAGGCTGAAAACTATTACCTGCATATTGAAATGCTTTTAAAATTTCAGAAACAGCACAAATAATAGAGCATTCCATTTCATAATCCACTATGTACAATGTAAAATAATTCTTCAGACTGCAATATTCTATGATAGCAACAACACTGGCATAAATCTTAATCCACCGTACCTGCGAACCATATTTTGAACCTGAAAAAGATAATTTTCTTTCACCAAGGAACCTGATAAAGCTCCTACATGAAATTAAGGGGCAAAAACCAAAAATATCAGTTGACTAATTTCACAGAGAAAGGAAGGAAAAAAAAACACTCAAAAACACTAGCTAGCTCATTCATGGTAACTAGGTGCATTAAAGATGCTCTCGCCTTCACAAAATTCCCAAGATTTATGGGTATGGAAGGGGCTACTCAAACTAACAAATAGTTATCAATGTCTGACAGTCATCAATCTCTGCAAAATCAATCCATTCCACCCATCCAGCATGGAAGTGCACACACTTCAATCTATATAAGAATGATATGAAAATTGTTTTTTTCCAAGAAAGCATCAATATGAAAATTGTTTTTTTACAAGAAAGCATCAACTGTCCTACATCAAAATTATGTAGCTATACGTATACACAAGACAATAATTGAATTTCTTTGATATGTCTACAAAACAAACCAAATTCTCTTGAAGATTAATTTTGGTCTAAAGCACCAAAACTTGTTATTGGAGGTCACAAAACAAGCCTGAAATGGCTGGAAACAAAGGGACACCTCAAGCAGACTCCTTTCCCCAACCCCAAAGTACTTGGAAATTAATAGTTGTTCCTGTACTATGTTTAACATACCATATTCCCCTTTCATCTGCTCCAAAAACCATGGGGCTGCAATCAAATCCCACACCTATGACCATTTTCTCAGAAATAAATAAGACCTGAAAACAAGCAACACTTAAATCTGCAGTTCACATATAAACAAGAAGTCACAAATGATTGAGAAAATAACTCAAGTCTTTAAAAGATCAACAGGAGGGAACGCTGACCCACATCAAGGAGAGGCAGATCACGAAATGCAACATTCTGGACTAGTGGAGAAGGACCAACATCATCAACAAAGTAAATCATAGAATTATGACCTGTAAACGGTACAGTACAAGGCAAATAAGAAAGAAATGGCAATGCTAATCAATCCCAAGACACACCTAAACTATATATCCACAGAAACTTAATAGTGATAGAGAAACAAATGAAAGTTGAGTAAAAGTGGGTTCTTTTTAATTTCAGGGAATCATGGTCATCTATGAACCAACTAGCAGTTCAAAAAATTACATAAATATGCATATGTTTCCGCCAAACAAAATATAAGTCATCCATGAACCAACTAGCAATTCAAAAAATTTCATAAATATGCATAAGTTTCCGGCAAACAAAATATAATAGATATAATGAATAAAACTCATAATATAGCAAATAATGTCATAGCAAGCATGTGAAACCAAGAGCTCCTTCATCTTGTAACTAACAACAGAGGCAGATATCTGACCTACATAAGCAAACGTGTTACCGCTTGGTGACCACTTGACACCAAATGCCCAACAAAATGAGAGATCAAGCTGAATAATTTGCTGCTCAACAAAAAAATGAGACCAAAAACGATTAACATAATGCAACATCAACAAAATGAGAAGGATGAAAATTGCTTTTCATTGATACAATATATATATATATGAGCAAATGATATTACAATCCCAATCATGGATCAGAAATTTCAGCTAAATTAAAATAATTATAAAAAGCTAACTTAAAATACATAATTGAACATCTGCATGTAACAAGGTAGGCTCAAATTTAACTATTTACAACTTAGCAGTTCTGGTGAAAATAAATCAAGCCTTCCTAGTTTCTTTACGACAATTTATATCATTGCAATGAAAAATAAGTCAAGAATGAAAGAAATTTCCTTCATTTCTAAAAGTAGAACAAAAGCATTAAATAATAAGTCAGCCCCTGTTCATTTAGGACATGCACATTAGTATCTCAGGGCTGTAAATTGATATTATTTTCCTATCATCTCTTTTTTTTTTTTTCTTTCAACTATTAGTAAACCCATACTTGGAATAAATGAGGACATCAATCAAGGACAATAAAAGGTTTTCTAAAAAATGGGACTTCCACTATTTGAAAAGGTCGCCTTTAATTTTTTGTCCAATTACGTGAAAAGAAATTTTTGGGAAAAAAAAAAGAGAGAGATACTATGTTATGGTCCTGACATTTGGATCTTGTTGTGGGGCTTGGAACTATGTTGGCAGATTTAGGATAATAAGGGCTCAAATAGAGAACTATTTGATCTCTTGAAGGACAAATGATAGGGGCTCATTAGATGAGAGAACACTTTGATCTCTAAACAAATTAATCAGGAAAAGACTAATACTTTTCTTATCTTTCTCAATCTCCTATTTCATCTTAAATAGAAAGTGAAAGTAGGCAACTTAAAAACTACCACCAATGAAAGCCCAAGTTTAAAAATAACTGGACTGCCTTGAAAGGCTCAAGTCCCTAAAACACTATCTTCCACACAAACCCTCCTTTTATAATACCAAGCCTCAAAGTGCTGAGGGCAAAACTTGCACACAATGTACTTCCCTCAAGATAGCACATCAGTTAGATATATAATGAATGATTTAAAACTTAGTAGAAACAAAAGATGTACAAGAATTCAAATTTAACATATCAACTTAAACAGTTGTCTCCAAATGAACTACACCACCATAGCCCACCGAGAAAGAGAAAACCAACTTCACTGGAACAACCTGAATATACCAACTAAAGTGTTTGGTATAGGCTGGCACTATACTACCACAATTTTCAGGTTTTGGAAGTTCATTTTGACCTCTATTTATCTACTCCTCGATGGACACAGTACACTAAATTTTTAAAGGCTCCATGTCAAAGTGGCTTCTATCTCAATCAACACTAGAACTAAAACACCAGTAATCAAGTCCCAAATCAACCACTGCAATGCAATTATATCTTTGTTTGAGAATCAACAATGTAAGAGAAGTAAAAAGAAACTAGGAGACAGAAATGAGGAGGAAGAGTTATTGCATTCCCTGCCTCTTATTTGGAAGAAAATCAAGTTTTTATTATTTGCAATTTTATCATCAAAACTTAGTATTGCACCAAAACAAAGTTAGCTATAGCTCAAATTCACTCTTTTTTTGCCACCTGACTTCCCTCAAAACCAAACAAGCTGTAAATCTAATTGGGAGTATAAGCCAATCTACCAAATTCATTCATGTATATGCCGGTTCTGATCTTGTCCAACATTGCTAAATCCCTTTCCAATCCTTATCTAGTTTCTTCAAAAGGTGTTCACTGTCTATTCTTTCTCAAATAAAGGGACAAAGAGGGGAAAGAGAAAGAGCCAAGTCTCATAGTAGTGAAAGGCACACCTGAGGCACAAAGCACACTCTAAATCCTTAAGCCCTGCAAGGCGAGCAATCTTACAAAGGTGAATGCCTTTGTGTGTCCGGATTGAAGGCAAGGCGCTGTTGAGGCACGCCTTTGCGATATTTTGCTTTTTGTGTATTTTTTTAATTTAAAGATATCATATGATTTAAGTCTCAACTCAACTCAACCAAACATTAATCCAGAGTTAATTAGAGTCTGCTATATGGATTCACTTTTTCCATTCGACGTGATCTTGGGTCACATCTTTAAAATAATGTAAAACCTTTAGAACATTTTGATTTATTCTCCTCCATGTAAGCTTAGGTTTATCCCCTCCTTCTTACATATGTCTACTCTAATATATTTTACTTTCTAACTAGTGCATCTAAAGGCCTACGACTTACATATTAAAACCATCTTAATCACTTTTCCCACAACTTATCCGCTATTAAGGCAACTCCAACTTTATCCCCCTAATACACTCATTACGAACTCTATCTATTCTAGTATGACCACCATTCATCTAAGCATTCACATCTCCGCCACACTGATCTTGAAAACTTGATATGCCTTTATTGCCCAACACTCTCATATCGTTGCAGGTCTCTTATCACAGTATGATAAAATTTTCCTTTTAGCTCATGCGAAATCTTGCAATCACGCAACACACCCAATGCATTTCATCATTTCGTCTATCCCCGCTTTAATTTGATGGGTAATATCCTTTTCACAAACTCCATCTTCCAGTAGAATTGAGCCTAAATACTTGAACCATCTATTTTAAGTCACAAAATATTTTACTATAGGCTTTCCACACCTAATAATCTCAAGGGAAAAAAAAAAAAAAAAAAGAAGAAAAAGCTTATGCCAAAAGATAGAAGTAACCTCGCATCATACAAACAAGAAAAGAAAGAGACAATGGCACTACTTCAGTTAACAAAACTTTTACAGATGATACGATCACCACTTCTTCTTCTTCTTCTTCTTCTTCAGCCCCACATCACAACCAACTGCTATTTTTTTCTTTTTTTTTGCGAATACTCTTTGCTTATATAGTGTTGTTACAATGCCAAATTTTTGGGCTTTTAACTACTGAAGAAGATGAAGAAAAGAAAATTGAAGAAGAAGAGTATTTCAAGGAAGATGACTATATTGATCTTAATGTTGACGATTGATGACTATGGACTATCATTGTAGTTTTATCATAGAAGATGCTTTAGAAACTTTAGTATAGAACTACAATTATAGTTTTATGTTTCTTGAGCATATCCTTTTTGTTTTATTTTTTCTATTTTGTCTCTTAAACATGTTAAATTATAAATTTAGGATTTTGTTAAGTTTTTAGTCCTATGAGCTTTATTTTATCCTGCGTCACGGCCCTCATGCCTCGGTTTAAAATTTCTTTATGCCTTAGTGCTTCTTTTGTCTTTAACAACTACGCCAAGTCCATGTGTTGCTTTTAAAGACCTTCAAACTCCAAATTCTAGATGCTTCCTTAGGTCCCTAATTTTGGTTTGTCATCATTCAATAAGAATATCCTCGAAATTAGAAATCCATAAAAAGCAAAAAATTTCTTTTAACACATCATCACTATAACATGATGAAAGTATAATTCATCACTAAGGACAACAAACATCTTGTAGATAGTAAAGGGCTTCTAGTTTTACTATCTAATTCATTTGTGTTCCCTCACAACTTCTAGAACTCGACATAAAAGCCTGTACTCAGTTATGCTCACACCCAAAGTGAAGTTGCAACTCTCAACAAGGATAGTTCAGACAATCCAGCCCCTCAGCCTTTTTACATGAAGTTGTTACATTCCCAACAGAACCTTGAACAAGGACCAACTTCAACCTTCTTACTTTGTTTAATCTCTACTTACCAAATACAATTAGAAAAACTCATAAAGACCCACTTCAAGTAGCAGTATAGGTAGCAGAAAGTATATAGCTACTTCTTGAAAAAGCAACAAATTATATATTTCCCTAAAAACAGGTCAAATAGCATAATACAAAACAAAAGTGCTCACAAATTAATAACCAAACAAGAAAAGAAAAAGAATACACCCCAAATGTAGTTTGAAAAAACTGGAAAAAAATAATCCAAATAGTCCAACATGAAAAGCTTTCTCACCCTTGACAAAGAAACAAAGTTCTCCATCAAAAATCAACTCTCAATGTACTAATCCATGATTCCAGTTCATTTTATTTATTTTCTTTACACTCCCACATAGAAATTGCAATGGGGAAGGGATACCGTATTTCCTATAGGCATCCACCCTAAATAGTGAAGATCTCCATTTTTCCTCTCCATAGGACAAACTAAGGAATAATCCTAAACAAACTAAGGAATAATCCTAACTCCACTCGTATCCCCTATGAAGACCCCATAGGGACTAAGACCTTCTAGTTTATTGCAATTATGATTTTGGAAGGATTTACAATGAAAAGAGAGCAAAAAAAATGAAGCAGACAATGGGGCCGGTAAAAATTGTAGTTGGGCCTTGTCGCCTTATCCATTCCATCCCTACATTTCCTACTCCTACACTAGCCTTAATCCTCTTCCTAAATTAACCCTAATTCTTTCAATCATAAAATCCTAAATCTGAAGCGTTTAGCACGCCTCAATTGACCATGGAACAACACTTAGATTTAGGGGTTCTTATATTCAAGTTAAATCTCATAAGACATATATATCAATATTTTCATAGAAACAAAACATAAAAATGGATCAATCCCAAATGTATTGCATGAATTTCTTCCAACATAATTGAATACATAAAAATAATTCTTTTTCCCCGCCACAAGGAAAATAAATGAAAACAAACCTCACCAAATTTGGAGTCTGAAGAAGAGCTTGCTTTTGAGTCCCTGATCATGAGCATAAGGTCAAAACAAATAACAAAGTACTTAGACCCATCATGGGGAAAAGAAAAACAAAAAAAAAAATTGAAAATACTAGTGATCTAAGAAAATATTAAGCATACCTTGCATCAACACCTTTTATAAAAGTAGAAAAAATTCGACATTTTCCATCGGTAGATGTTGTTGCAAGAAGAATCTATAATTGTAGGCACATTAAATTAACACGTCAAGGTGCAACAAAAAACGGAGATTTAGGATGATAGAAAGTGATATATATAACATACATACAAACACACATCTATATTTTATAGATAATAGTATGAAAATTATCAAATATTGGCAACATCAAAAATACATCACAATTTATTTCATCATCAATTGCTATTATATTTTGATTAGCTATTGCACTTAATATTGTACCATTTGGATTACTAAATAAGAGCTAGGCCATTGCATTAAAATTGAATTTCAAATTATCACAAAACCTAGATTTCTATAACCAGTTATTGAGTGGGTCTCAATCCTATCAAATATGACTTAGGTTTAACTAATTATATGTATTCTTAATTCCAATACTACCTATTCTTCTCTAATTTGTTTTTTATATATATATATATATATATATATATATATATATATATATATATATATATATATATATATAT
>CATIWR010080256.1:0-10112 GCA_949677035.1 Omphalea diandra
GAGATGATCAGGAACCTCCCTGAGGGTCTCAGGAGGGACATCAAATACCACCTCTGCCTGGACTTAGTGAGGCAGGTATGATAATTCAACAAATTTCATTACCAAAATTTTTTACTACGACAGAATTCAACATCTTCAAAAAAGTGCCTTATCCTCTACAGAGATCATTAGAGAGACCTAATACATCACTTCAGCATGCAGAGTTTTAGTGCATCGACTGCTAAGCTAAACAGTGATATTATTGCAAGAATCATTACACATGTTTGATTACTCAATCTACCTTTCTGAAATTTACATTATTTGGTTTAGAAATTGGAATTACGCACCAATTCAATATTTATGTATCTTTTTTGTTTCTAAAATTTGAAACATATTTCAGGTACCACTTTTCCAACACATGGATGATTTGGTCCTAGAGAACATTTGTGACCGTGTGAAGTCCCTCATTTTCACAAAGGGGGAAACAGTAAGTCCCAATAATTATACAGAAGTTTATTCTTTGTTGTAAATTTTTGGCATCTATATTTATTATATATGATTGCTGTTTTTTTTTTTAAAAAAAAATGTAAGATAACAAGAGAGGGTGACCCTGTCCAAAGAATGCTATTTGTAGTAAGGGGTCATCTCCAAAGTAGCCAAGTCCTTAGAGATGGAGTCAAGAGTTGCTGCATGTTAGGGCCTGGAAATTTCAGTGGAGATGAGCTCTTGTCATGGTGTCTACGAAGACCATTTATTGAACGATTGCCACCATCTTCATCCACTCTAGTTACTCTTGAAACCACAGAGGCATTCGGGCTAGAAGCTGAAGATGTGAAATATGTGACACAACATTTTAGGTACACATTTGTTAATGAAAGAGTGAAGAGAAGCGCAAGATATTATTCACCTGGATGGAGGACTTGGGCAGCTGTGGCTATTCAGTTAGCTTGGAGAAGGTACAAGCATCGCTTGACACTTACTTCTTTGTCATTTATAAGGCCAAGAAGACCTTTATCAAGGTGCTCTTCCTTTGGGGAGGACAGGCTCAGGCTTTACACCGCTTTGTTAACTTCACCTAAGCCAAATCAGGATGATTTTGACTTTTGAAACAATAACAAGAAGATATGTATTTATATATATATATATATATATATATATATATATATATATATATATATATATATATCTGTGTATGGATTAAGAAAATCTTTTTGATTTGTAGAAAATAAGTTATGGGCATCAATATGCATCAAGAGTTCAAATTATTATAATGAGCAACAAGCAATCTGGCATATTGTATATAAGGTAAAGATTTCAAATTCTAGTGACCTCGTCATCCACCAATTATTCATATATTGTGGAATGAGGTTATTAAAGAATATCAACTACTCTACTCTTAAGAGCATATTAGGTATATTAACAAATGAAAATAGAATATGATTTGAATTCTATTTTTCATTTGATATATTAATTTAATTTAAAATTTTAAAAATATGATTTCAAAGAAATTTGAAAAGTCTCAGTATTCTTATATTTGAATATATCTTCAAATGAAATTTTATTTTTTATTATTTAATATAACCAAATATATTTATGTAATTTTTTTCTTTTACAAAATTTGGGGAGTACCATGTATCATTTTTTAAAAAAAGAAATTATTACTAGTAGTTTAAATGATAAATTCATTTATATTGTTAGCCAAAAAGGTGATAACAAGTTAATTTAAATAAAAATAGTCATTAAAATTTAAATTTCATTAATATAAAATATCTTTAACCACTTAAAAAATATATATTTTTTGAGATTTCAGCTTAAATTAATAAGTTGAAATGGAGATTGAATTTAAGTTATGAAAGTGTTTCGCTATTCATACAAATAAGGCACATTGGTAGAGGTGGCAGTTTTTTACTTGATCTGAACTCGTCCGAAAAAATGTGACTCGAATTTGATCTTGATTCAAAGCGAACTCGAAATAACTTGATAATTTTAGGATTAAGTCGGGTCGGATAAAGATCAATATGATAGATTGGGTCAAAATTGACCCAAATTGGTCAACCCGTTACTTGACTCAATTGACCCGATGACAATAAAAAAAAAAAAAAATTTGTTACTATATATATAGATATAAAGTAGAATAATTAAAATAAAAAATAAATCTATTTTAAAAAATATATAAATTATTTAATTAAATTTAAATTTATTTTATTTTTTAAACATGTTAATATTTTATATTTTTAATAAATTTTACTAATTTTATTGTGTCCCTTCATGTGCTTAAATTATAATTTTTTATTTGTAATAACAAGTTTTTTAATAAGAATAAAATTTATTTATTGTGATAAAATAATTTTATCAGTTTTATAAAATTATTTAACACAAATACAAAATATCATTATGACAATATTACTTCTTATATCTAATTTGGTGGACAATAGAAATTTAACACCAATATACTGTGACAAAATATTATGATAAAAGAATTTATATCATAATTTATCTTCAATGCTCATTATTATAATAAAAAATTTTGAATTAAAATTTTTGGGCTCAATGACTCAAAATACTCAAACCTTTTAACAAATTTTAAATTATTTTCAAAATTTCTAATTGAGTCAATTACACCCTAATTTGCTGAATTAGTTTTTTAATTATACCTCAAGTCAAACAATATTGTGTAAAATATATATATAATCTCAATTCACCCTTACATTTTTTCAATTAATTCAAATAGACTCATAAGTTAGTTTAAATTTTACTAAAATAATATTTCTATTTTTACTCAATTTAAAAATATTAAAATTTCATTTTTATTTTAGTTGATAAAAAATTAATTTTACATTAGTTTCATGTTTTTAATTATAACATTTTATTTTATATAATTAAATAATAAACTAATAAAATCCTTAAATTTTATTTAAAGGATAAATTTTTTGAGAATATTTAGTTTTATATCATGTAATTCAATTTTAAATATTTCATTGAAGTTTTAATTTAAATGACTTAAATAATTTATTATTTCAAATATATAAATTAATTTTTAACAAGAGATTGAAAGAAATTTTTTAAATGAGAGATTAAGAGATTTATAATTTACAAATTTAAATTTCAAAAATTTTAAATTTAAATACAAAATTATCATATAACAATATATAATAAATTTAATTAAAAAAAAGAGATTAAATTGAATAAAAAAAGTATCATTTTAAGTAAACTCATGTAATTAGTTTTTGAATATTTCTTAAATTTTTTATTTTAAATGATTTAAATAATTTATTATTTACAATATAACATTTTAATTTTTTAAGAAGAGATTGAGAGAAAAAAAATTTTTAAATGAGATATTGAGAGATTTTGTGAATTATAAAATTTTCTTTTTAAAATTTATAGGTTTAAAAATAAAATTAAATTTCTTTATATAAAATTACATATAATAAATTTAATTAAGACAAAAGGATTAAATTGAATATAAAATAATAGTGTCATCTTGATTATCCTAATGTAATTGTTTTTTTAAATATTATTTAAAGTTTTTATTCTAAATAGTTTATATTTTTATGGAGAGATTGAGAGACTTTTTTTTAAATAATAAATTGAAAGATTTTATGAATTATAAATTAAAATTTTAAAATTTTTATTTTTAAATATAAATTTAAAATTAGAAAAATTCATCAAATAAATGTATATGCTAAATTTAATTAAATAAAAAAGAGATAAATTGAATAAACATAAAGTATCATCTTAATTAATCTCATGTAATTAATTTTTTAAATATTTTTTATAAGTTTTTATTCTAAATAGTTATAAAAATTTATTATTTAAAATACGAAAATTAAATTTTTAAAAAGGTTGAAAGAATCTTCTTAAAAAAAATGAGAGATTGAAGGATTTTATGAATCATAAATTTAAAATTTGAAATTTAAATATAAAATTATAATTCATCATACAAAAAGTACATAATAAATTTAATTAAGTAAAAATAAAATAAAATTGAATAAAAATTAATGTACCATATTAATTAAACTCTAAAATTAATTTTAGGTTTGATTGAACTAATAGAAAATGTATAAGGGTCAATTGAGTCTAAATATACATTTTACTAAATTTTAATTTTGACATGAAATATAATTAATATCAATTCGTCAAATTAGAGTGTAATTGATTTAATTTGAAATTTTAGAGACAATTGAAAATCACATAAACATTTAAATTTTTTAGGTCATTAAAAGAAAATTTTACCTTAATTTTTAAAGTTTTAATACATAAAAGAAATTTACTAGAAGATTATTTATTTTTATAACAATTGTGATAAATTTGATTTTTATCATGATAAACTCACATATTAAGACAAAATTAATTTTATCACAAAAATTTTTCTTATAATACATATTTTTTTTTGTAATTAGCGATATGTTATCATTAAAAATTATATGTTTGTTTGTAAATTAGTTTAAATTTTGATATATGATTTGAATATAATTCTATATGGATTTAGTTCAATTACTTGTTTTTATTATACATAGTGATTTGCTTCAAAAATAAATTGTAATTAATTTATTAAGCATTTAAATAAAAATAATTTTTTGAATCAGGTTTTATTTTATATAAAATTTGACTCAAAATATTTTTTCAAAGAAAATTATTTTTTCTTTACAAATTGTGAGACAATATTATGTAAATGATTAAAAGAACTTTAAATGCACGTTTAAAAATTGAATAGCAATTGACTTGATTTAAAATATCAATTAAAAGAGTAAACCTGAACCCGCTTGAAATTCAAACAACTCAAAGTTGACCCGACATGAAATCACCTTAACCCGAAAATGATCTAATCTAAAAATTATTCAACCCATTTGTCACCTCTACACATTAGCCTAATTGGCTAAGCACTTAAACTAACAGTTCATGATCTTGGCTTCTAGCTAAATGCATCTTAAAACTCTTGTATTATGATCATTTTTGTTATCAAATTAAAAAACTTTGATTTGTCAAGATTAAGCCCTGCAACTTTTATGTTTAACTGATTTGTCCCTTTTTTTTAACAGCTCCTTCACGGTAGCGTTAATGAAATGCTCCTTCACAAATATATATATATATATTGAAAGTAATTGATATTGTTCATAATGATTTGACACATTATAAAAATAATGAAATAAAATAATGACTCAACACATTATAAAGTTTATTTAATATAATTTTTAAGATCAGAATTATATATAAACTTATTTATATTTATTGTCTAATTAATTTAAATATTATTCAGTTTGATTAGATATGTTTAACTAGATACAATTCAGATAGATACTTACATTCATATTGCATCCTTAAAGCTTTGTTTAGTTTAGCTACAACTGTCAGTGGTAAACCATCAATAATTAACGATCAATATTTAATTATGTGTGATTAATAAATATAAAATATTTAATAATTTAATGATTGAATATGTAATCTTATTATAAAATAAAAAAGATACTTATTTTTATGTTTAATTTTTATGAAATACTAATTTATATAATGATAAATATAAAGTTATTATTAAAAAATTTAAATACCAACTTTTATATTCAAATGCTATAAAAATTAATTTTTAATATTCAATTATATTTTTAAATAATAAATATTAATTTTTAAATTAAAATACTGATAGTCAATATTTATCAAAAAAATTTTTTAATATTTAAATTTTTAAACAATAAGCATAGAAAGAGAGACTAGCTCAAATTGTCTACTCATTTGTCACTGACAGAAAATATCAGCATAAAAGGTAAGTATGAACCATAGAATATAACATTTCTTTATAAATAAGATATTCCTTATAAAAGCAGAAAAGCTGTTCCATCTTCCTTCCTTCAACTAAAAGCTGGAGTTGTTGGCGCCAACTTTCACTTACTGACAACACCCAAGTATCTCGACAACAACAACAATCACAACCTGTCCACCGACACATTCGTGTCGGCGACGCAACTGTCCCCAATCAAACTAGTCCACCTGTCCTATGCTGTTTCTTCTTTCTTCATGCCTAAAATAATAAGAGAAATATTCAAATCCCCAACTTGGCATCAAAGTTCTTTCCTTCATTTTCTCTTCACCATCCAACTATCTCTCTTCCATTCATTTCCAACATCTCACACACCCACATTTCTCGTCTTCCCATCTTTTTCTTCTTTCTCCATTTTGATGACACCAATACCAAACTCATACCCTAATTCTAAAACGCCATTCTTTGTTTCTTTTTCTTTTTGAATATCCTCTCACCGTTCCTTGTGATATATACATTACTAGTCTTTCCTGCTTTTTAAGGCGGTGGCCAGTCGGAATGGCGCCGCGTCTCTTGGCCTGCTTTCGCAAGTGCAACGTCTCCTCCGCCGCACATAATGATGCTAAGGGTAAAAGCAGCAATGTGACAGTGGATGCAACAGCGGAGGAGCAGCGCCGGGCGGGGGCTATACTCGTGGAGCTGTTTTCGTCTCAGGGTTGTAAGACGTCGCCGGAGGCAGAGCTGTTGGTGTCAAGGCTAGGGAGAGGGGATTTTGCCCTGGAAACGCCTGTGATAGTGTTGGCATTTCATGTTGATTATTGGGATTATATGGGGTGGAAGGATCCTTATGGTTCCAGCCAATGGACAGTCAGGCAGAAGGCATATGTTGAAGCTCTGAAGCTTGATACTATATTTACACCTCAGGTTGTTGTTCAGGGTAGGGCTCAGTGTGTTGCTAATGAGGAGGAGGCGCTTTTGTCTGCCATCATGAATGCTTCTAAATTTCCTTCACCCACCTTTCAGGTTAACACTGCCCTAACTTTTCTTTATTTTCTTTGTTATACGCATTATGGGTATGTGACTAAATTTAATATAGTTAATGGGTATGGTAATAGATAACACCCAAAGCTTGTAACTCTGAAATCTTACTTTTTCTTTCTTGGAATATATTCTAGGTAGCCATGTGGTTGAATTTAATCACCATTTATCATTTTTAATGTTGGATCTAATCTTGTGTCTTTGTATGGATTAAAATTCTCTCATATATATATATATATATATATATATATATATTTTAAAGGGATATGTTTTTAAGATTTTAATTATTAGATTTAAAATTAACAATAAAATTTTATTTTCTCAAAAAAAATTTTATTTTTAATTTAAATTTAATTTTTTTAATAAAATCTCAATCACATGACTTAAATCAAAGAAAATTATATAAATATAACTAGTTATGTATTTATCTAAATCTAGTTATGTATTTATCTAAATCTCTTTTCATATGTATTCTCGCCTTCATGATTACTTCCTTAGAATATAGGTGCTATTTCTTGTTCACCAAAAAAAAAAAAGTGCCATTTCTTAAAGTTATTGAGCATTTGATGATTTTTTTTCCTATCACATTTTGTGACCCTTTTGCTTAATTATGATTCAATTAACGATTACTTCATTATTAGATTTTGGCAATGTGAAACTCTTCTTAGCAGTTGATTTCCAAAAATTAATTTAAGCTATTAGGAGATTTCACCAATATACCAACTAAACCTAACCACTTGACTACTGCAATCGCAACCAAAGAGATCTAGAATTTGGAAAATGGTAGATCCACTTAAAGGGGTTTGATTGTAGATTGAAGTTTCATTTTCATTGATAATAAAGAATTACAAAAGCTTGGATGAAATGTTCAAGAGAAAAATTTTATTCACAATGGAAACATAATTTTGAAATGTAACAGGCAACCTTCCAAAGGCCAACCTCAGATGCCTTGCAAGTGAGTCTATCAGGAGCTTTAAGGACTAAGGTTGACAGCATTGGTGCAAACATAATGGTAGCTTTATATGAGAGTGGGTTAGTGACTGACTGCCCAAAAGGAGAGAACAAAGGGAGAGTGTTGTCAAATGACTATGTGGTTCGAAAGCTTGAAAAGCTCTGCACTGTTAAAGACATATCTGCAAAGAAGACAGTTTCAGGCACTGTTAATTTTTCTCTATGGGATGGCTTCAATAGCACCAAATGTGGCATTGCTGTCTTTGTTCAAGACAATTCCCATCAAATTTTTGGTTCACAAAATTTTCAGCTGCCAGATAACATTTGAGCATTCAGATTCAATGAAATTCTATATAAGAATATCCTATAGTTATAATCTTTAGGCCCTTATTATGTACAGAATGCGTTATATATCAATTTCCATTTTGCTTTTCTTTGTTTGTGGATCCTTTGATTATTTTTTTTTTTGTTGGTTTTATGTTATATGATAGGAGACACACTTCTTATACTTTGATGATGTGAATTCATTTTCATTGAGTGGACTTCACGTTTCTTGATGTATGAATCTTTGTTTTGGTTTTGGGAGATGAGTTTGGAACACTTGACTGCATCTATATTTGTTATAATTTCATCATTTTGATGTAGTTAAGAGTTAAGACCATGTATTGAGTTCATTTCAGTGTTACTGGCATTATGGGAAATTGATACCTATATGAAATGTTAATGGAAGTTTGGGAATCTTCTCTGTTTCCTCTCTTTCTTTTTTCTTGATAAGAATCTTGATAATACATATGCTCAAGGTTTTTAGAGCCTGTAAAGGAAAAGGATCGTAATTATACAATCTTTAACTAAGCAAGCATGCATTCAAAATAAATAGTTAAAACTTGTTTTAACGATTACAATTTACTTTTTAAAAATTTTAAATTTTATGTTTAATAAAATATCAGTTATATAATCTGAATAAGATATGTTAATACACATTTTATGGAACAAGATATCAAAAATATTACATGTAGCGACCCAAATCCAATATTTAGATCCAGCTTCTATAACATTACTCTTATATCTGAATTTTAGGATTTACTAGTCAAGTCCGGCCCCAACAACTCAAGTACAATACCATCCTCCAAGTTTTCTCTCTTTCTCGGTGTTTGTCATAACAATTTGTGTCACAATACCGTGTTGCTCCAAAAGAACATGGGAGGAGCTTCACTTGCATAACTGATGATGACCCAACTGCGGTCTTGTGCAGAAGTTGAGGAGATTTTGGGGTGGTAATATGATCTTTGAGACAAAATCGAGCTCCTTTGCCAAAAATAAAGCAAGCCTTATTGGTACATATTTAATATAGGATCTTGTACATAGATTTAGAACACTAAATCTAATAATTGAACGGAAACAAATTACGTACCTATCTCCGCGTTGAATCCCAAATTGTTTTGAGCCATAATTCCGAACACTAAAATTAAACCACTTGAAAAATTTGTCAGAATGGTTGAAAATGAAAGTTAGGTTTTCCTCTCTTGACCTTCTCAAAGACGGCTATAATAGGTGTAACAACTAGGGTTTTCTGTTATGAAGGCAAGAGAGAGGACATAACCTATTTATAATAAATTTTAACAGGTTCACCCATCACAGGTCCATGTTAAAATAGACCTACACTGACCGTCTTTCATATCGGCCTACAAAAGATGTCACAAGCCCATAACTCAATTGATCATATTTTAATTGGGCTTACCCCAAATCAATAAACTATATTATTCAGTCCGTTTTATAAATAACTAAAACCAATCCATAATTAATATTAGCCCACATAAAAAAAAATTCCAACATTCTCCCACTTGGGCAATATTAATTACGACATTTTCATGTTTTAAGAAAGAAAACATTTTCGAAAATGACTCTTGGACTGAATACTTTAAACTTAAGTGTGGCCACACAATTTTTTTTTTTAGAAAACATATAATTTATTGATAAAGTGACATCTCAAACACAATCCTGTCCACAATAAATTATCAATATCGAATCATAGCACTAGTTATGCCCCTTATTGACATAGTACCAATCTATAGTCACAAATACTAACAACTTAACCGACCTAGATTCCGATATGGCAGTGTAGCAAGAAAATAGCGCCCAATGTGATCAATACACTATTTTCTTGTCAGTCCTCTAAACATTTCTCTTTCACACATACTCTAACAAGCAATAGAAATTTACAAAACTTCACAATAAGGCTGTTATTTCCATTTGAAAATACAATCACAATGCCTTAACCTTTATTTTCAGAAACACAATTGGAAATCAACTCTGTTTAAGATAATCACACCAGTCTTAAGCATATTAATCACAGCTCATAGCATGCTATATATATATATATATATATATA
>CATIWR010080267.1:0-72218 GCA_949677035.1 Omphalea diandra
CCCCCCCCCCCCCCCCCCCCCCCCCCCCCCCCGCCCCAGCGGCGCGGCAATAAAACCAGAGAAATATTAACAATGACAAAAACAAAAGATGTTTGATAAAAGTGCCATACCCAGAAAAGCCTTCAGATCTAATAAACTTGGGCACCCCATCAGCCAAGCCACGTGCAAAACCAGGCTGAGTTTGCACACGAACCTTGACTGCCTCCATAGGGCAGAGAGCAACGTCAGCAATGACTTCAGCGGACGCAGAACCAGCGAGATAAATCAAAGTTTTGTACTTGACAGCATATTCAGGGCCAGCAATGTCCGAATAGTACTTCTTGAAGAATTCATAGAATCCATATTTGCAAGCACCTTGAACACTGTAACCGAGCAGGGTAGGCGCCCATCCCCTGAAGAAACCTTTAAGTCCTTGCTCCTTGAGCAACACCCCAAATCCAGATGTGATGCTCTTGTATT
Organism: Omphalea diandra; assembly: GCA_949677035.1. NCBI lineage: Eukaryota > Viridiplantae > Streptophyta > Magnoliopsida > Malpighiales > Euphorbiaceae > Omphalea > Omphalea diandra. The sequence continues at coordinate 460 of CATIWR010080267.1, forward strand.
TTGCTGGGTCGATCTGGAATTCGGTTACAATCAAATGTTACTGCAATTGTCCTAATGGATTTGGCCTTCTAGCTCATAAAGCTAGCTTCTCAATAATTCCGACCAAATATATTATTAGAGCTTGTTTAGCTTGAATAGATTTCATAAGACCAATTCATATTCTTAATTAGATGTGGAGTCTGTTGGAGAACTATCTCTGTAGATAGGAGTATTGTGGAAGAACTATTTGGCTTTTGTCCAAAGCAATGAGCATTTTTACTCCTTAGAAAAAGAGTTTTTTTTTTTTTTTTAAGGCAGTTAGAGCTTTGCCCAAGGCGGGTGTGTTCATTAGAGAGAAGGACATTTGCCTAAAGTAGTGAAAAGACTCTTGTTAGTACTATAGTAAAGCAGTAAATAATCTAATTATCTCTAGAAGAAAAGGAGATTACAAATTATTTTATTTGCTATAAGTAATATGAAATGTGTAATTGCGTATGATTGATTCTTTTGAGGGTAATTGAGAGATTTTTTTTTTTGTATTTGATGATGCAATTTATTATTTTATTGATAGTAAACGATTACATTTGTGGAAGTAACTTTATTTAGGGATGAATTATAAAAATTATTATTGTATTTTGTTTGCCTTACCTTTTGTAAATTCACAAGGTTTGCAATTAAAATAAAAGTGATATTAATGTAGGTTTCTTTAAAAGTGAAGAAAGAATAAACTTTAAAAGTAAGTCTTAGCTCTTGACAACAACTTAAAATTATTGACACAAAATCCTTAAATAGCCATCCAATTAAAATAAATTCTTATAATTGCACTTTAAAAAACTATTAAATTAAAAAAAATCTAAATTCAAAATAGAAATGAAGGAATTTGAATTCCTCAACTCATACGCCATACCAAAAGTACATTGTAGGCTATATATATGTATAGAAGAACATTACCATCGAACCCCATTATCAGTCTTTGATATTTAATTCTTATACTAAATAGTTTTTAACTTCAAGATAATTTTTAAAAAATAGGGAATGAAGCAGAAGAATTGTGTGTTTGTTGATAGTATAAGTATCAATTTTAATTTATGTTCATGTTGAAACATGTATAGATATCAAAGTTAATAGACATTTAATTAATTAGAGAGAGGAGAATGAAACGAGAGAGGACCTACCTGCATGTTGCACTTAACGAGATCGAGAGGGGTAACAGCCAAGTGAGCAAGGCCTCAGTTAAAAATGCCACCGACAGTACAGGCAGCATAGAAAGCCGGAGAGTACATCTCGATCTTCTCTTTAGGTGCCGGAATCACGAAGCTTCCCGAATGAAGAGGGTTTAGAAATAGAAAATAAAGGTGAGGAGCGATACATTCCATGGAAGCTGGTGGAAACGTCCAATAAATAAACGTTGGAGGAATGAGAGTAGAGAAAGGTATGGACGATTGATTGGCGGAGTGAAGAAGGGGGATCGGAGATTGCCATGGATACGAAAGAAATTTGTTTGAGAAAGAGGAGAGGAAGACGGGGTTGTTTTGTCTCCTATTTCAAACGACTGTCCTTCCTTTGCGCACTACTTATAAAGAGGATCATTTTGACATAAGCAGGGGCATCATTCAAGTAATTAAGAAGAAAGCCAAATGGGGTGGGTCTTTTCTCTGTATATTCAAGTAGTCTGCATTCGTCTCAATCCTTTGCGTCAAACGCAAACACACACGTTGACGAATAAATAATTTGGTCTCTGGACAGTCATTGTTTAGCTCCGTCAGCAGTTATATCGCGGCCTCTGTCAGCCTGTCCTTGACCGTGTCCTAGAGCATCTCTGCTCTTAACAAAGACCATCTTTTACATGATATAAAAAAAACACCTTAAAAAATGTTTGAATATAAAAAATAAAAAAAATTATAATTTTTGATATTTATAATTTTTATTTTACTTTATTCAATAAATATTAATACTTTATTTAATAAATATTAAAATTTTAATTAATATCTGATATAAAAAAAATTAAAATATTACCTCGCGTGTGGTGGAAATAAAAAAATGCATACACAAGAATATTGTGCACAACTTTGTTATTTTTTTATTTCATTTTTTTCTGTTTTTATAAATGATATATTATAATTGTATATGTTATATATAATTATATTAATGCAATATATAATTATATTATATTATTGTAATTATTTAATTTATATAAATATTTAATATAATTTATATTATTATATTAATTAATTATATTATAAATTAATTATATTATAATATATTATAATATTAAATATTATATTATATTAATTTGTATTAATAAATTATTGAAGAAATGAACTTATAATATATAAAAAAAATAAACTTATAATGCATAAAAAATGAACTGCAGTATATAAGAAATAAATCTATAATATATAAAAAAAAACAGTGTATAAGTGAAAAACCTCTAATGTATAATAAGAAATGAATCTACACCATTATTTTTTTATAATTTTTATTTTATATTATGTAATTAGATTAAATATATTATATGTATTTAAATTAATTTTTTGGGATAAAAATATCATTTTTAATAATATAAATTATATAATTATAATAATATAATATAATCATATATTAATATAATTATATATTATATTAATATCATTATATATTATAAGAAAAGAAAAAAATTTGTATATGAGACAAAAAAAAAAAAATTGTGATTAGGAAAAAGTTAGAAAGTCTCCCACTTTTTTCTTTTGTACAAGAGTTTATTATATAACAACCCTAACGGTAGGGCCTACAAAACAGAAAGAAATACACGCAAGCCGTGGCTGGATAGGCCTTCATGCCGAGGGTGAATGTTCTCCACTCGTATCATCTCATGTTCTCCTATTCAGCTTTCAATTGGCAAAGCTGATAAACTTGTCTCTCTAATATTCTATCCAAATTATATAAATATTTATTTTAAACCCCTTAACTTCCCGTTTCCTAGCATCTCCTTCTTGTGCTGTTATTAGTGCTTCAATGGCTTCAATTTCTGCTTCTTGTCTTAGGTTCCAACCTTCGTTTCACCACTGCAACAAGACTATTGGCCAGGTGAAGCTTCAAATTTCTCTTTCTTTTGGCCTGTTGCTTTTACATTTATTAGTGCTTGTGATGATATGCCTTATTAATGACTTGAGTTGTAAAAAAAAGAAAATTAGTGGATTAAATAACTGCTTTTTTTTTTTTTGGTTAATCTAGTCCAGAATTAATTGAATTGGAAGACTAGATTCACAATCAAGAGCCTGTTTAAAAATGAAAACAGAAAATAGTACATTATAAATAAAGATCCCAGAAGATATAAGTAGACAATGTAGGCTTCTCCACAAAATATGGCAAGAAATGCATAGTGATTAGGCTCTAATATTATATTAGGAACTCAAGCCCAAATACTATATTAGGAATGTAAGACCAACTTTAAAACCTGGGTGTTGAAATGAGAAATGAAGATTCTGAAAACTATAGGCATGGAGACGGTACAATGTGGCAAATGATTCCTTGCCCTAGTGGCAAAGGTTGATGCCCTGATACCATCCAAATCTTATTTGTTAAAAAAACAAAGGAGATAATAATATGATGTGAGGCATAATGATGTAGAGAAAAACAGTTTGAGACTATTATTTAGCCATCATTTCATAGCTTTATTATTATAACATATGCAATGCACTTTAGAAATAATTTATAAGGATCTCTAGTTACGATTTTCAACATAATACTTATCTCAGTATCAGCTCGAGTAACAATGCCAATAGGATTTTAATCCATTCATGAAACTGATAGCTGGGTTGCTCATGAATCCATGGAGGAAGCTTAAAAAATGTGATAGTTCTTTTGTTTTATAGGCCTTAATTATTTGTGCAGGCAGCAAACAGGACTTGTTTGGGATTGGCTTGGGCAAAGAGTACTGCCTTCCCTTCTTTAAAGGCCACTAGCTTCCGGGTCTCCTGTGCCGTAATTCCATCCTCTCGCCTGTTCAACATTTCACATTACATTTGCCTTTTCGTGGATATCTGACATTATATGTTAAATGTACGTAATAATTGGCAGGCAAAGCCAGAGACAGTGCAGAAAGTTTATGACATTGTGAGGAAGCAGCTTGTTTTGCCTGCAGAGGTGCAGCTCACCCCTCAAACTAAGTTCACGGAGCTTGGTGCTGATTCTCTTGACACAGTAAGCCTCTTTCATTAAGGGAGTTGCCTTTATAACTGTAAAATTATGTGTTTAAGTGTTTTGCTTTTAGATAAGCAGAAAAGTGTCAAAATTTGGGTTCAATTTTTGGAGTTAATACCTAGAGGGATTAGTTCCTCTAAATCCATCAGGCTGATGTAAAGGAAAAATGGTCTAGAAAGGAATTTAATCCTAATAATGTGTAAACTGACCTAATAATATGGTGACCATTAATGTGTAAACTGACTTGATAATTTCCTGACCATAAAGAAAAATGGGCCCCTATTTAGTAAATTAGTTTGATTTTGGGATAGTTTTAAAAAAAAACCAATTATATTTTGTTTTAAAAAGAAAGTATATGGTTGGTTGTGACAGGTGGAGATAGTGATGAATTTAGAGGAAGAATTCAACATTGGAGTTGAAGAGGAGAACTCCCAGAACATAGCAACAATCCAGGATGCAGCAGACTTGATAGAGGACCTTGTTCAAAAGAAAGCTGCAACTGGAAGTTGAAGTTGAGCCTGAGCAAGCTAGCTCCAAGATTGCAGTGGTAGAATCATTAATTAATTTCGTGGATTTTCTTTCATATATTATTTCTGTTTCTTTAAAAAAGCTAGGTTGGTTGGTTAAATTTCAAGTTTTGTTTTCTTGGTTGCGGAAGTAATGAATAATTGTTAGTTTGGCCACTATGCGTATTGTTTTTTTTTTTTTTTTAAAGCAGAGGTTGCCTAAACTTTGGCCGTAAGCGGCGCCTTTTGTGGCTCTTTCCTTGATCTATAAGCATATGGTTGCATCATGTGCTTTCTTGCCACTAACTTCCTAATTTTGAGGTAGAGCTTAAAAAAGAGAATCTTAATCGATCACAGATTTTTTTTGATATAAATTTTATGAACAAAAAATTAATTTTTTAAAAGTATTATTTAAAAATGTTGTCGAAACTATTAAATTAGGATATTAATATAATTAAATCATTGTTATAAATATATAAAAATATTTTTAAAATCTAAAAATATAATAATTTAATAATAAAATCAAATTTTAGAATAGAATGTGAAACATGCTCGAATCTAGCCCATAAAATCTCTTAAAATTTTTAATTATACTCAATACCCCTGACAAGCAATTGAGTGTAGATTACTTTTAGTTTTGACTAATTATTTAGTCTAAATTTGATAGGGCAAATAATATTATGCGTTACACAATATAGATAATTTTTTCCTTTCAATAACACCCACCACAAAAATGGTTAGAGATAATCGAACCTGAGACATTTTTACTTCTCACAAGATATATTTTACCATGAGACTATATATGCACGTGTTCATAAAAACGTTTTTACTTGTCAAAGGAAGAATTCAGTACAACTTCAAAGGCTATCCAAATTACGATATTGTTAGCTGACACTTTAAAAAAAGACATTCAAAATATAAATGCTATATAAACACCTAATAAAAACAGACGAAAAAATTAAAATGTAATTGTTTTCATAAAAAATGATTTATTTTAAAAATATTTTTTTGGAAAGTATACTTTTTAACATCTAAATATACTAAAATGTTAGTTTTTATTTTTATTACATTAAAATTTAAATTATAAAATATTTTATATTTATTAAATTTTTTAAAATATAAATCCTACTAATAACCTGCAAATGTCACCCATCACAGTAACCTTAGAATTATACTATAATTTTAAGAAGGCTTATTAACTTTTAAAATCTAAACATTTTCAAGTTTTGATAGAATTAGTCAAAATTAATAAAATTTTGGCAAATCTAGCCAAAATTTAAATTGATTAAAATAAGATGATATGTCATATTAAAATATTGAGTTAAAATAATGTTAGTTGATGTTAGTAACTAATGTTAACTAATTTTACTAATTTTTTTTTTTATAAAAATTGATGTCAATTGATTTGTCATGTCACGTGATATATTATTTTATTTTAATCAATTTATACTTTGATTAAATTTTTTACAATTTTATTAATTTTGGCTAATTTTACCATAATTAAAAGGATTGATAAATTTTATCGAAATTCGAAAAAATTTGAATTTTAAAGGTCAATAAGCCTTTTAAGAACTCATAAATTCAAATGAAACTCTTAAATCATATTGCAATTCAACATATCCATCAACTTGAATTAAAAAAGAAAAAAAGAGTTTCTAACATTGGTTCTCAAATTTAACAAGAAAAGTGATCGACTAAACACATAAAAGATTAGAAGGATCTATATTTTATATCAAAATTAATAAAATTTCAATCAATTAAACCACATGAAAAATCTTTAATCTTATTCTTATAAAAAGTCTTCATAATTGTTAATTACCAATGAGCCATCACAATTGCCTTCATCGTTTTTGGTACACACAATTTGTGTTACTATAACTCATATGGTTGATGAGAAACTTAGTTGTCATCACTTGCTTTTTTTATTGCTCCACATGATTGCATTTCTATCACGATTAATTTGTTGTTTCAATTTATATAAATCATAAGAGAGAGATATGAGACAAAACAAAAAATTAAAAAATTTATCTTGATGTTAAAAAAAAAAAAAAAAAGGGTGGCGAAGCATTTGGTTGTTTTTATCAATGGATGATGATAATGTTTTTATTGTTTACAGTGAATAAAAGAAGGCATGAATAAACAAATAGAGGGAGAGAGAGGAGACTCTGGAAGCAGACAAAAAAGGAAAGAGAAGAATGTGTATAATATTTAAGGATTGCATGAGATAAGTGTATATATATATATATTATTAACTGTGATACGGGTAAAATCTATAATTAAAAAATAATAATTAATAACTTATAGAAATAAAAGATAATTAAGTGGAGATTGGACTAATATTTATACGATACAAGGGGTCTATTACTATTTTTAGAATGTATTCTAATTCGAAATTTACTCTAATAAATAAGTTTGATACTATGCATAAAATGCATTGTAGGTGATATTGGATAATAACTTTTTTTTTTTTAATTCAAAGCTTCACCAATGTATACATTTAACTTCGAAACTTTGATAATATTTTGTTTTATATACACTCGAAATCCATTGCTTGTAAATAGTGTGACAGTGGTAATATTTTTAGTGTCATTTTGAAAAAAGATACAAGATATTTCATTTTAAAAGCCAAAAAATAAACCTAAGCACGAAACTACATTTACTCATAATCCATTAAATAGTTTGAAAATTTTTAGATTAAGTTCAACTTAATTTTACTGTGATATAAAATGACTTAAATTTAACTTGATTAAATTATTAAAAATATCTTATTTATTTAAAAAGTGAAAAATATGAAGTCTCATTTAATTTGAAATAAAAAAACAATTTCAATTTTTTATTTACATTAATTAGACAATCTGATTTGTTCATAATTTGAAATGACTCGACTTAAATTCAGTTAAAAAATGTGTTCTAAATTAAACTGTCTAATATATTTATCATTTTTGGAACAGCAATTGCATGAAAAATATAATTGTTTTAGCATTTTTTAGAATAATAATCAGCTTTTTCTAATTCATTTTAAAATGTTAAAAATAAATTTCATCTATTAGATTATGAGTTATTTCCAACCTACTGGTCGTCAGGGAAGATTTTGACTTTTAATCTCTCTCTTTTTTTTTTTTCGAAATCACTTTTTTGATTGGATCATGCAGAGGATAATTATAAATCTCCCACAAGGATTTGTTTGTTACTTACTCAAAGTAGATTAAATCATAGGAAAGAACGACAAACTTTAAACAAAGCATCAATTTTTTTTTTTTTTGGGTATAACAAAGCATCATTAATTAGTTATCATTCATCAAATAAGTTGACGGTATCCACCGGTCAGGTACAACAGGGGGATATTTGTGGTAATTTCTTCTGAAGAAACCCACAGTTGACAAAACCACGCCGCCAAACAGTTTCATCTCATCACAATTCCGTCCGAAACCCCACAACACGTCACCGATACATCGGCCAGCCACAAAAAATTGGCCACGTCATCACATTTTTTCCTTTTGGATCTACAAACGACTGGGTCCCTCCATTTTCCTCTCTCCCGCGAAACCCGCATTAGCGTCAACCCCGAATCAAACGACTTGCCGTTTTACAAATCCTGTTTCAACTCAAGACAAAACAAAAACTACCTTCCGCCCCCCCTCTCTCTCTCTCTCTATATACTTATATCTGTCTCTCTCCCTCTTTCCGTTCCGCCTCGAAATCCGCCGTTCACGGTCATATACTCGCACACACGGCGTATATATACAGCTATAAGTATATAAGTAATTGTTTTTCTTCAGATGGAACGAAGGAGGACGGGGAGCCCTGTGTACGCGCGGCAGTGGAGCGGAGGCTCGAGCAGCACGGGATCGTCGTCGCCGGCGATGTCTCCGGCGCATCCTAGCTCGCGGTTAGGGTCAGGGATGTCCACTATCAAGCGGACTCAGAACGTGGCAGCGAAGGCAGCGGCGCAGCGGCTTGCTCAAGTGATGGCGTCTCAGACTGCCGACGATGACGAGGATGACGATCTAGGGTTTCGGTTCAGCGCTCCGCCACCTCCTGCTCCGTCGAGTTTCAGTAGTGGTCTTAATCACAGTGGAGGGAGTAGTAATAGTATTACACCGTCTATTTCGGTTGTTAGAGCTAACAGATCTCCCTCTCCTGCGGTAATTTAGCACGCTTGAAATCTTAAACGCTTCCGTTTTCAAATTTTTGTTGAATAATTTGATCTGTTTTAATTTTAATTTTACTTAAGTTGGTGTTGACTTGGTGGACTAATATCTGAGTATAGAGATCTAATTTTGTTGTATTTACTTTTTTTTTTTTTAGCTGATTTATGGATTTGGATAAATGGTGTTGCGGCTGACCTGATTAAGGGTGATTTGGATTTTGATATTTTGATTAGTTAGGTCGGAACTTTGCAGAGCATGTTCCTTCTGTGCGCTCCACATCTGCCGGAAAGCCGTCAATGTCTGTTCGCACAGCAACAGTGGTACCGCCACCTACTAAATCATCATTAAGAACTCCCGTTTCTATACCTTCTATTGAGCCCCCGTCTAGCAGGAGTAGAGAAAAAAGGTTTGCGGATGCTTTATCTCTTGTATCATTTGTTCTTATGTTTTCAATAATGGATGTGGATGAAGTTTATGGCACACACTTTAAGGCTCTGCCGTATATGGCTTTCTATGTCAATGTGCCATCTTTCAATGAGAGATGGAAATTTTTTTTGACTAAAAGGCCTCAAGAAATGCCAAACTTTGCTTATATTTGGCACGATTTTATGGCGATTCGAATTTTAACTTGTTGCAATTTGTTGAATAGCCATAAGCTCTATTAATCTATCTATTCCTCATTGCATTTCTGACACAAATAGTGGCTGTTGTTTATCTTTAAAATGCATTTCTGAGCTCTGTTATGTTCCATGACTAAGAGATCTAGCCATCTATTTTGAAGGAGAACTGCATGTTTTTATCCAATTCCAAGTTTGTTTAGTGCTAAAATATAAACAATTGGAACATAAGCTGAATTTCTCCTTAGGTACTTCCAATGTATGATTTATTACCTGATGAATACTAATAAACTCCAGTTACTATGATTAATTTTCTGATCAATGGATTTAAAGCAATGCATGATAAATGCCATAGGTTTCTACATTTTCTTTGAATTGCTTATTATATATGTCTTTATGTGTGCGTTTGGGCCTTCGTGAAGGTGCTTATGGATATAATGAGCGCATCCAGAGGTAAAAATGTTCAGTGTAATGGGAGGTTAACAAGCCTTAATATGTGAATATTTCACATTCAGTTGGCAGGGTAAATTTCACTCATTTTCGTTTAACTTGTTAATGGATATCACTATAGTCATTATCAGCAGAATCACCTAACTTTCATCTTCAATAAAGCCACTAATGCTAAATTTTTATAAAAATTTTGCCAATTTAAGTATGACACCTCTATAGCCTGTAAAACTATGTTAGGAAAATATTATTTATCATGTTGAAAATGGGTTCAAGTTAATCAAAATTTATCAATAGTGACTATTGATGCAAAACTTAAGTTTGAGTGATGTTGTTTATATACATTGATTGGTGAACATTTTGAAATTGATGATAAGTTCAATTGTTAATATGCATTTTTTTAATTGAAAATTTGTGTTACCAATTATTGCAGGTTTGCTTCAGATGTGGGGCAACTCAAGCCTATAAAAGATGCAGGGGATCAGCGTGAAGCTTCGGCACTTCGTGACGAGGTATGCCATTGTCACTGATCTTGCATAACCCATACTATCTCCTTGAGTTAATGTAGGTGACTATGGTTGTGTCAGTCAAGAAGTACATTTGAAGCTAACATAAGCTGAATTTGCAGCTTGATATGTTACAAGAGGAGAATGAAATTATCCTTGACAAGGTGTTCTATCCTTCTCTCAAATATAATTGTTTTTTTCTTTTTTTTTTTTTTTTTGTATATGAACGGAAATGTTTAACATTTATGCCTAAGCTTCTGGTACAGCTTCGGCATGCAGAAGGAAGGCGTGAGGAGGCAGAAGCTAGAGCTAGGGAGCTGGAGAAACAGGTCATTAATATCAACTATTAAGATATATTTCTTTTTTTTTTTTTTTTTCAATATTTGTTCCTATTCAAATACATTGACACCAGGATTAGTTGCTATACTTTCTTACTCTATTACTAAGCACCGGTCTGTCTTAGCCTTGGATGTGAAAAGGACAATATTAATTTGAGGATAAGCAAATGGGACTTTTCATATGATATAAATGTTTATATTTTTTTTATCAGACATATGAATGTTTATATTGATATGCTTATTTCTGTATATTGATATGCTTATTTCTGTTTCCAATTCTCTGCACACAGGTTGCTGCACTTGGAGAAGGTGTATCCTTAGAAGCTAAACTGCTGAGCAGGTAAGCTAAGTTGGTGTTATCTGTGCTGCTGATGCTTTGACATTCTGATTCTGGTTTTCTATTGTATATGAAGGAAGGAAGCAGCATTGCGCCAAAGAGAGGTTTGTTTGGATTCCTATATGGCTGTGGAAGTGTGGAGTATATCTGAATTTAACATAGTGTCATAGTGTAATATTTTTTATCTTTTTATCTTCCATGAGCTTTTGGAACATAATAGTCCATGCTTCAAGCCAGCTTTCCCCTGTTCACATATTTTTCTGTTTTGCTTTGACAGTTTCAATAATATGTTACTTATAAAATGCTCTATGGCATTCTCTCTTTTCTTTTTTGCTAAATTTTAATTAGGCGGCTGATGTTTCACTGAACTATCAATAATTGTTTCTCATAGGCTGCTCTTAAGGCTGCAAAACGAACAAAAGATGGGAGAGATGAAGAAATTGCAGCCCTTCGTTCAGAACTTGAGGTGAAGTGTGATAATACGACTGGTTTAGATCAGTGTTATCTGGTTATGTTGCAATATCATGCATTTCCTCAATTTTTTTTAATCAGAGCTTGAAAGAGGGAGCTGCAGCAGCTGTGGAACAGTGTCGGGAAGCAGAATCTGAAGCAAAAGCTCTTCGCACAATGACACAAAGAATGATTTTGACTCAGGAAGAGATGGTTTGTGCATAGAAATTGATTAAGATTCATAATTTGCTGTACAGATTGATAACTGTATGCTATTTGTACCTTTTAGGAGGAAGTTGTCCTGAAAAGATGTTGGCTTGCTCGATATTGGGGTTTAGCTGTACAGCATGGTAATTAACTCGATACTTTTCTTTTTCTTTAAGAGAGAAAATGGTTCCATATTTTAGTTTATGCTTTATTTTTCTGATGAGGCATATAGAGACAAAGAGTGAATAATCCTTTTTCCTTGTTAGATTTGCTGGTGAGACTTGATGATTCTCCCAACTATTTATCGCCATAGGATGTAGCAATTATTTTTGGAATTTTTCATTCTCTTAATTAATAAATGAACATCATCTTTCTGTTGTCTGCTTCCTTGTTATGCATAAAATGTTGTTTGATAGATGAAAGCCTATTCATTTTGTGATCTATTATTAGATAAACTGGATTAACTTTACTGTCACTATAGTAGTTCAATTTCATTTCTCATTATTCAAAGTTGTTGAATAGAATGCTCTGTTCTCGATGCATGCACATTGAATGTAACTGATGCGTTCTTCTGTGGCTGGCTTATAGGCATTTGTTCTGATGTAGCTGCAACCAAGCATGAGCATTGGTCTGCTCTAGCTCCTCTTCCATTTGAAGTTGTTATTTCTGCTGGACAAAAAGCTAAGGAGTCTTTGGATAAAGGCTAGTTTACTAATTGATTTTAAATTAGTTGGTGTTAGTATCTGTTTATGTAATTCATTTATTAGCTGTTAGTTAAACTAAAATGTCATGTTGAATTAGACAGGTGGTGATCATTCGGATAGGTGTAAATCTGCTCGTGATCTGAGTGATCTAACTGGAGAAGGAAGTATTGAAAGCATGCTTTCAGTTGAAATGGGATTGAGGGAATTGGCTTCTTTAAAGGTTTTTTTCTTTAATCTTCTAAGCTAAAATTTTATCATCTTCAGTTGGTTAATTGGATTCATATTGAAGCCCTCTTTTTCTAGTTGTATTTTGATAAATTAGGTATGAACTATTTTGTGCATGTCTTTAATAAGTATGTTTTAGGGGAAAGTACAGAAAAATACTCTTGTTTAGCAAATTTTTTTTATTTGGTCATTGAGATTTAGTTTGTATCACTCTGGTACCTTGTGATTTGCACTGTTAGTTAGATGACCGTAAAATGATGTAGCAGGCTGATGTGGCATTTTTTACTATTTGTTCATACACTTCACAAAAAATGGGTTCCACTTGTTGACATATCATATCTTAAAAAAAGATTTCAAACCAAAAAATAAAATATAAATTAAACAAATTTACCAATCCAAAAAATTTTCACCCATTTTCTTGCCAACTAAACATCTTACTTTTCCTTAAAATACACAAAATCTATCTTTTTTTCCCTCCAAACTCAAATCCTGAAATCATCAAAATGGCAAAGCAAACAAATAATCAAGAGCTTCTTCTTCCTCCCTTTGCGTGTTTATGAGAGGGCAACCTTGAAGCCTTGTTTTGGAAATTGAGGCACTACAAGGGGAGACGATAAGGACTAAAAGATAGTACTTCCTCCGACTTGTCCTCAGCTCTATTTGTTGATGGATTCTGGCAGCTTTAGTCGCATGGACCACCATTAGAGGCTAGGATTTCCAGGCTCCATCTTGTGCATGATGAACCAGACACAAATAGGGCTCGTCAGCATTACTTGAGCCCCACAACCACTGGGTTTGCTTTCTCCCATATCTGAAACACCATCTCAAAGATGGTGACTGAAGTGGAAGGGGATCATTTCATTTCTACACAGGCTATACTTTCTGGGGTATTCTTTAGATAGTGATTTCACTTTCCTTTTCATGGTTTATTCTCTCTCTTTGCATGTACCTTCTTCTTTGTTTTCTTCTATGTGTAGTCTTGTGCTTTTAAAAATATAATCTGTAATTCTCTTCTTGTGCTTTTATCTTCTTGAGTTTATTCATTTTTTTTTTGTCAATTTATTTCAAGCCTTATATATTCAGTTCTGGATAGGGATAGGTTTTAAGAATAAGGACAAACCCGGGAATTGGGTTTCTACTAGCAACTTTCTTTTAAAAAAATTTGTTGCTTTGTTTGTTTGTTTTTTTATCTTTATATTTTCCTTGTCTCTGCAATATCTCTAGGCAGATTGACACTGTGACTCTTGATTTTTTGTTTTTTGTATTTTTTTATTAAGACTCTGAATTATTGATTATTCTCTTTGTCCCAAAAATGTTGTCACTTACAATTTTTTACATTGTTTAAGAAAATTACGTTTAATGCTTTGACAACTTACAATTTATAATATTTTTTCCACTTATGTCCTTAATTATATTTAATAGAAAAATAAATGTACATTACTAGTCTAATAATTAATGAGGGTAAATTAGTAAAATTTGATTATAATTAATGAGAGTGAACATATATTTTGAGACATCTAAAAAAAAAAATAATGGATAACCTTTTGGGGACAGAGGGAGTATTTATTTGCTTTGCTAATTTGATGATTTCAAGATTTGAATTTGGAGGGGAAACAAATGAATTTTGTGTATTTGAAGGAAAATAGGGTGTTTGGTTGGTAATAAAATGGGGAAACAGTTTTTGGATTGGTAAAATTTGTTTAGTTTGTTTTTTATTTTTTGATTTGAAATATTTATTTTGTTAAGATATGATGTGTCAATGAGTGAAACCCTTTTTTTTTTTAGAAGTGTATGGTAAAACAATAAAAAGAATTGGACATTAGCATGCCACATCAGCATGACTGATTGTTAGTCAGTTTACCTCTCATATGACAAATGGTGCCAATTGTAATATACTAAAATGATACAAACTAAACCCCACGGATCAACTAAAAAAACTGCTAAATCACAGGTTATTTTTCTTTTTCTTCTCATATATTTTATTAGTCATGTCGTAATGGTGCTTGCCTCAAGAATACCCCTCTATAGGGATGGATCTAGAAATTTGTTATAGTATGGCCAATATACATACATGTATCATGTGTGGGTGTGTACAAGAGTGTACATGTATGTATCAAAATAAAAAGCTAATTATAACAATATTATTGTTTGCAGTTGTTTTCTTGTCATAATATTTTTCACCTATTTTAATATTTGTAATTTCAATTATTTTTGAGTAATCAGGCTCCAACTGGTATTTGAACTTGCAACTTCATAAATATTTTTTAAAGTAATATTGGAGGGGAGATTTATTATTGGAAAATTTTCAAATTAAGTATTTGTTCTTAGACGATCTCATATTTAAGATCAGATTAAGACATTGGTTTTTTATGAATTATTTTTAAAATGTTACCTTTTAATATAGAATTAACAAAGTTATTTAAAAGATTTATTCATAGAAAGTAGTGACACAAATAACACTGGTACAAGAGGAAGGGGGTAGAGGGGAAGGATTGAATCAAGGACCCAAAGGTCACTTGGTTATACAACCATCCAAACCAAGGTTGGGGTGTATACTGATCACATAATTATAGACATGAAGAAATAAAGATAATAATTAAAAAAGAATTCAACTTAATGCAGAAACAAAATTTGATAACTTTCATGTTTTAAACTCTAAACTGATACAGTTGAAGATCAGTTGAAAGTATATAAACAAATTATGTGTGATATGAATGAGTTTAGATTAGTCAAAGTACAATAATTAGTTTAAGTTTGTCCATTCTTATATGATGACAGCAAAAAATAATGTTTAAAATATATAAACAAACCCAAAATTATTAAATGTCAAAAGATTAAGTTCGAGTAGATATAAGTCTAAGGGTGGAGCACATATAATTTTTTATTACTACCATAGTTGCAAAAGATGCGCTTGTGGCAATGCCTTAGACCTTAAAAGGCATGTGATGTTATAAAGGCGCGCACTTTTGTGCTCCTTAGCCTTAAGGCAAGGCTCAGTCAAGGTATGCTTTTGCATATTTTAATTTTTTGTGTTTTTTGTTAAATATTATATATTCTGAGTCTTCCATTTTAAGTTTTAAAATTGCTCACTATGGGCCCATCCCATCTAATAATCTCAAGAAAAAAATTTTGGAAAAAGAAGAACGAAAATTAAGCCAAAAGAAATACCACAATTAAGGGAAAGAATGTTGGGTCCATATTCACATCAACTGCTAGGCCTAAGCAATTGGAACAGGCAAAAACATCATCTCAAAAGAGGGCTAATAGTCCTCTAGTACTTGGAGTTGAGGAAGAGGTTGATTTTGAGGAAGAGAAAAAGAGAAAATTGAAGAAAAAGAAGAGGATTGTGAAAGAGAATAGGATGACTATATTCATCTTAATGATGATAATTGATGACTATAATTAGGATTATAATTATAGTTTTATGGAAGATGCTTTAGGAATTGTAGTTATAGGACTATATGTTTGTTAAACATATTCTTTTTAGTGTTTTTGTTTTTTTGTTTTAGGTCTTGAACATTCTAAGTTTATAATTTTATGCGTGTGTTGTATTTTGAGTCTAATTAGCTTTGTTTTATGATTTTTTTGTGCCTCACTTCTATATGGTGTGCGTTTGCACTTAGCCTCCAGGATCTCTTTGCAACTTTTTCCCTTTTACAACTATGATTACTGGGGCAAGCCTTAATGATTAAGAAGAAATTATTTCTCAACTCGTGCATATAAGGGATTTTTTTGATTACCTCCATTGTAATTCCATTCCTATCCCTCTAGTTGGCATGGATTCAAGATTCCAGGAATTTTAAGATTGTAATGGTGTCTTACTACCTTATTACACTAGACATAACGTTTAGTTTATTGATTTTTGTTAAAATTTCTGTTGGGACAGTATTCATCAACATATTTTAACGATACTTTTTGTCACTCTTTTTTAAGGTTGACGATGCCGTGGTTCTTGCGTTAGCCCAGCGAAGACGTCTAAGTATGGTTTGGCAATCCATCTTTAGATATATCTATCATTCATAGTTCTTTTGTATCCTGATCATCAGTTTGGTTCATTGAATTTCTTTTTTAATATTTTATGTAGATAAAGTTGTTTGCAATTCCTATTTATAGAATGCCTTGTTTCATTTTTTTTATATCTTTGACTGTTCTAGTAATTTATTATAAGATCTTCCATCTGATGGATGTTGTTTTGACTGATTGATAAAATTACACTTATAAGAGGGTTAACTAGTGTGATGTGCATTGTTTCAATGGAAACATGTATTTGGAGAAGCTCTTCACTCTTGAAAAAAAAGAAAAATAATAATTCATTTCAGGAAGTCTAGCCAGTAAGGTAATCTACCTTTTTCCTTTGTTATTTGGTTTTTCAGATTTGAGATCATCAGTTGATCCTAAGTTCACAGAGGCCTTTGGTAAGATGCTCAATCTTTTATGTTATTTTACAATGCCTAGTGACTTGATATCATTTTGGTTAATACCCCAATCTACTCCCTGACTGTAGAATTAAGTGACGAGGAGGCAGAGGATTTTATTTTCAAAGAGGTTGGTTTTCTATTTTTTATTTTCTTTTTCTGCTTCTTGAGTTGGTCATGCTAGGAGCGTTTCATGTGATAAGGAGGCATTGTTCTTTTCTTCTTGGATCATGGACAACATAATGATAAAAAAAGAGGAAAACTTTAGTTCATTCAATATGCTTATGATGTATTCCACTTCAATAAAATTGTTAACTCAGGAAAGGATGCTTTGTTTGCTTGTCACTAACATTTTTGGATTATATGTGGGCTTGTGACATCTTGAGATTATTTAGTTGCACAATGCAAGTTTCATAATGACTAATGCATGGCTGCTTCTTATATGAAATTCTGAATATGTTGGACAGTTGGTTAATGCTGTATCTATATTGAATAATGAATACCTAAATACTTGTATGTTTAGGCATGGCTAACATACTTTTGGAGAAGAGCCAAAGTGCATGGTGTGGAAGAGGATATTGCAGAAGAGCGGCTTCAGTTTTGGATCAGCCGCAGTGGGCAGTCACCAACTTCACATAATGCTGTGGATGGTAACCTTGCAATTTAATATTTGCTTGTAATCAAGTAAAATATTTCAAGTAAATAAGCACAAAACTATAAAGTTTTATCTGGTTTCCTTATGCTTTGGTCTGTTATGTACAGTCTAGATTGCATGGTGTAAGTGGGTGCTCTTGAAGGCATTCAAACAGGTAGATGGTTAGTGTCACGCTCTTGCCTGATGGTAGGGATATCTTAGTGGTAGAGGGCAAGGAGGGGTAGGCGAGGTCAACTGCACATAGGACGTGCCCTAAAATTAGGTTGGAGGTTTAAAATTAGAGTGGTAGGGGTAGAGACGGTATGTGAGGTGGTTAAATGGGGTACATAGGATTGTTGGGAGATTGAATATCCGTAAAGAAAGAATACTCAAGGATGAGTTGTGGTTTTTTTTGGGATGCATGTCTAATGTTTTTCATTGGGAATACTGAGGGGTATTTATAGGAATGAGGGGGGACATAGGAGCCATCGATTTGATGCCAAGAGTCTTCTATCCAAAAGGTAAATTAAGGTAGAAAGAGTTTGTGGGCTTGTGAGGGTAGTCATGTGCATTGGCCCAAATCAAGGCTGATCTAAGGTATCCTAAAAGGTTTGGTATCTTGGTTTCTGTCAGGTCCATTCAAATCTTAGTAGGATAATGAGAATAATACTAATAATCGTAATAACAATAATGATGATGATGATAATAAACTACAAGAATAGTATGCAATTTTTAACTAAAAATAGGATGATCTGCACATGGCAAATGCTTCTCTTATATGTCTAGTAACGTGAAGAGTTAGGTGATATGCCCTACTTACGACAGCTTGCCAACTGTAGCATGTGGACCATAAAACTATAATGTGTTCTTTAGGTCATAATTAAAATTAAATTTTCTGGCAGGAGAGCAAAGTACATTTTAAAACCAAAATTGACATTTTCAGGGTGGGATTTTTCCAAAACAAAGTGAATCTACACACCAAAGATCTTAGCATGATCACCTTTTTCATTATTTTGGTTTGTGTGGTTGGTTTTATTGGGTTAAGGATGATAAAACAAAGAAAAATTAAGAGCAATCAATATTGACATTATTTTGGTATAAATGAATTCGATAATTTTTATGAAATTCATTTACAAATCCGTATTTTGTGTGCTTGGTATAAATAAAAATTCATTTGGAATTTTATGTCATTAAATCCTTGTAATTTGTTGTAGCTAAATCAAATAAATTCTATTTTTATTTTGTATTATGTCAAGCATAGAAATTAATTTGCTGAGAATTCATTTGCAAATGAAATGAATTTTAAGTTAGAATTGAAACAAATACAATATTAATATTCATGAACAAGCATAAAGCAAATCCAGAATTGACATTCCCAAATATAAATAGAACACAAATTACATACCTAATTGTCGGAATTACAATCTTGTCTCTGCATGACTCACTTGAAAATCATTTGGATATAATTTTCAAGCTAGGCAGCTGGATAGAGTTAGAAAGAGGGGGAGGAGTGTGTGTCAGTTTGTCACCCACTTTGGGCTGGTTTTTAAATATCTCAAACATCCCTATTTGTGTATATTAATTTTATCATATCATTATCTTTCTCATATTCTTGACATTATTATCATCTTTTGGATTTTGCCTAAACTGGGGAAGAAGAGAGAGAGAGAGAGGGGGAGGGGGGGGGAGGGAAGTACATTTACTATCTTATGTTTCAATGTCATATATGTCAATGGAAAAAATAGGAAAAGGATGCTTTATATTAAAGGTCTTGCTAGTCTGTAGGTCTTAGTTCAGATTTTCGTGCACCACATTATACTTGTAATAGTTTATAAACGCAATGTTGTTGAAAATTTGTTATCCTTGCTAATGATTGTTATGAAGTAAAAAATCATTCTCTAAGAGAAGCATGGGTAGTGAAACAAATTAGATGTATGACAATGAGGACTCTGATGTCAGAAGGTTTGCTGCTGAAATCTTAGTTGAATCTTAATTATAGATATTTGACTAATAATGTTTTGATCTTATTTTTGGTGGTGTTACAGTTGAGCGAGGCTTGTTGGAGTTGAGGAAGTTGAGTATTGAACAACAGCTATGGGAAGTATCTCGAAAAGACATTGACCAGTCCTTTTCAGGCGTAGTTGCCAATCATAAATCCACTGCAGATTCAGAGACCTCTTCTTATTGATTGTTACTTTGATTAGTTACATTTTTGTCCTTTATTTGTGTAGGGTGCTTGTGCCAATTCTATGTTTGTATTTTTTTTGTTTTATTTTTATTTCTCATGTTTGTTTCTATATTCAATTCTGTTGCAGCTTTCTGTCATTCCTTTTCTAGGAATTTTTCCATTTCAAGGGGTAATGCCATATTTGTTGATATTTGATGCAAAGAGCAATAATATAATTATTGTGTTTGCTTGAAAGAGCCGGTGGAACCTGTAAGATTGAAGATTAAGAGTGAAATACTTGTTTGGTATGTGATCTGTTTGAGAGTTTAATCACGCAGCCGGGCCTCATTCATCATGCATACGAAAACATAGTAAAGGACTGTATTATCAATCTTGTCCGCCCATGCTGCTTGGTGATTCAGCTGTCGCTTTAATGCTTACAGCTATGAGAGGTAAGGGTTGGGTGGAGGGATTTGGATAAGGGGTTTTAACGAATGCATAAATTGGTTTAAAATCTTTTTCGTGGCTGAGAAAAAGCAAGAGTTGAAATACCGATTTCACAAGGTCCAGTCAGTCGCTAGAATTTCTCAAAATGAGGGGCTTTAGAATACGTTACAGAATGTTTGATTTTGTGAAATTTCATTTTAATGTAGTGAATGATATTAAAATCAGAGATTTTATGAATAAGTTCTATTCAAAATAAAATAAGAGATTCTATTTGTAAGTTTTGTTCAAAATTATCTTCTTAATCCATGGATTTAATATGCATTTCAGTGGTACCGTTCTGTCATTCAACGATCTTGTGAAGAGTTTTTGGGGTGCATGTGTTTGGGGATGGTTTGGTTTAAAGATTATTTAAAGCAAATTGATTGGTTCGATTTTAAAATTTTCAAATAAAACTAAATCACTAGGAACAGCCAAACCATGAATGTATGGGTTGGTTACGTTTGAGCAGTTTAGAGTATATGTGAATTTTGATTCTACAATTTCGCTATATTTTTAATTATGATTGAATTGAGTAATTTGATTATTGAAAATCTTGATATAAAAACATTGTTAAAAATTTGTTCTAAGCTCTTTAATAATGATATCAAAATTTGTATCTGGAAGCATCATGTGGGAAAAATCCAACGATGATTTCTTAAAAATTTATCTTTCAAATTGATGAATTTGATTTCTTTAGATGATGATATTTGTCATTATCTGAATTCTGCAAGTGAATTGATGTGATTGGGGAAGAAGGCTTAAAAAAGATTTTTTTTTTGAGAGTATTGAAGAGGTTAAATTATATCAATAAGATTCGAACTCTTTGTAAAAAAAGAGTTAAAAATCTGAAATATTTTAAGTTGAAAAGATATTTAGACTGAGTATGCAAGTCAAAACTTGTACACACTAGTCAAAATTTAGAATCTATATATGTGAGTTATGTACAATTAATGTAAGTCTAAAATATTCTAAGAATTATATATATCTCACTTAACCCCTACTTTGGGAGGATACTCTGAATGCCATCCACTACTTAGAAAACCCTAATATCTGCATTCAAAATCCTAATTTCTAAGTTAGATGGAGATTTGGCTCTAGGATAATTTATTACCATCTTCATCCTACATATCCATGATGGACCAAAGACGATGACCAATTTCTACCGCTCTATCCATCAAAATTTCACTAAAGTTTCACTAAAATAAAAACATTCATTACCCAAAAATCCACTTTCGATCCATGTCATCTGAGAGCTTAAAATTCATTTAAACCAAAGGTAAGAAGAAGAAGAATAGGGAAACTCAAAAAAAGAACTCAGCATTTAGAGGCTAAAAACTGTTATGGTTGATGACTTAATTTAGCTGAATGTTTCTAGATGGATAGAAGAAGAAATTAATTAATAAAGATATGGTATAAAATGAACAAAAGATTCACTCAAATGCATATTCTTAATCTCCGTGTGCGCGCGCATACACACACATGCATATATATATATTATAAACATTCAGTTACTCTTTTAATTTGAATATTTTTTCTTATTTAATTGGAGATAATTAATTTAGTATATATTTTCTACCCACAAAAAAATTCTAATTACAAAAATCATTAGTTATATACCATGTAAGCTTCGTGGTCAAAATAATAGCAAAATCTTTATTAATCTCTAAATCACTATGATTTTTATTAATGTCTATATTTTAATTTATTGCATATGAGTGCAATTTTGTGTTAGTATTCAGACATTATTAAGAATAAATAGTTCCATTTTATATGATTTTTCCTTTATTACAATTTTGTTTTCCTTGTTATCAACGGATCGAAGACATTAAAAGTATACATAAATTACATGTGTGCAACTAATGTGCTATATACATTTTTAATTATATTCATTTCAAGTGATATGGTATTTACATCCTAAAATTAATATTTTATCTTCAGATATTTTCATATATTTTTCTCCTATAATTACTTATTTTTCACAAGTAATATTTTTAGAATAGTTTTAAAATTTTATATAATCATAATTTCTAAACATTAATATATAATTTTAGTATTATATTCATGGGTAGCACACAATAATCTTTGTTTTTAATTCAACTTAAATATGAATATAATTAATGTATTTTTATTAGTACATTTTTACAATATTTATGGTATCAACATTACAAATTTTAATCTGTCAATAAACTCATTTACTATATTATTACTATATGATTTTTTTTTTAAAAAAAAAAGAGGGTTGTCATATTATTAGTTTTTATAAGTAAGAATTTATTTCATCTAGAAAATAATTCTCCACTTATTTCATCTAGAAAATAATTCTCCACCCACTTAAAAAGTATTTCTTTAAAACAAATTAAAAAATATATTAAAATTTTAGTAATAGTCTAATAAATCTAATTCAAAGACAAACTCAAAGGTATTCAAGTAAAGCAAATCCAGTAGTTGGAATAAAATCTCTACTTAAAGTAACTTAAATCCTACATTTTGAAAAGCAAATGGAGAGGAACATCTTTATTTACTCTTTTTTTTTAAAAAAAAAAAAATCTCTGAGTTTTGCTGTATAGAGGGAATATTTAAGATGTAAGCACAGTTATTTAAAATAGTAAATTAAGTTTTTTTTTAATTAGGAACAGTATGGGCAATGGTATGGAAAATCTTATTTTGGAGCCTATATGATATGGCTGGCAAATGTAGCATGTGACATATCATCCACGCGAAGTCAGAAAAGGCTTCCATAAAAAATGGAAAAGTTTATGAGCTTTTCCCCACTGCGAATATATAAATTAACATCCAAAGCAGCTTAGAGGAAAAAGAGAACAAAAGAAAAGGGATATAAAAGTGAACCTTTGCTTTCACTGCAAGAACTCAAATCAAAGGCCAGCATCAACTTCCACGCTAATCCACTATACCATATTTTCCAATCCTGATGCTTCCAACTACATCTCTTTTGTTCATGTTAAAATTTTTTAGCACAAGAATTTCCAAAAAAAAAACCCTTTTCTTAATTTGCCTTGCAAAATTTCCTTCCATTTTTTGTCAACTTTTGTTTGTCATTCTCAGGGAGATTGTGCATTTGTTATCATTCAATATCATAAAATTCAATTATTAGAAGGGCACGTTTTGCGTAGTTTAGTTTGGAATAATGAAGTAGGATTTCCATGAATAAGTTGGACGGTCACAAGCGATGATAGTATGGAAATAAATATCAATGACCTTCTGTTTATTCATTTGCTTCCATTTCTTGCAAGTTGGACAGCAGCATGACCATGCCAAACATGATTCTATGGGATTAGTTTTGTCCTCTTGCTGTTTGTTACTTTGTTGGTTTTCTTAGCTTTTCTTTCCCTTCTTAACAGACAAGCCCCATATCTGTTCGTCCTTTCTGTAAGAGTGGTCCAAACTATGAGCATTATTATGATATCAAATTTTCTTTTTGTACATCAGAATATCCATGTTAGGATTGGGATTGCTAGAACAATCGAATCTTTTGCTGGCCTATGAAATTAGGGTAGAGAAAATCATAGAGATATTATAATGTAAAAACACATGATTTTCTAGACAAAATTTTGCTAATTTGATTTTTTTTTTTTTGTCATGCTAAGAGAGGAAGAGGACCCATTAAAGGCCATTATGGAGTGTTTGTGCAACTATGATGGGGATCATGTGGTGTGTTTGTTGACCTTTATTTTTCTGAGAAAATTTTGGAGCAGATTAAGGTGGAGACCTTATTATATCATTCTTATATTATATTAAGAGTACCCATTTCGCCAAAAGGTATGAGAGAACAAATTCAATATATAAGTACAAAAGGAAAATGTGAGCAAAAGAAAGCAAGAATAAGAGTGGGGACAATGGCTGATGTCTATTGAACTTTTGAAAGAGTGAACTGTAGCCTAACTTCTACAAATAGACAGTCCATAGTTTTATTGAATTTTTATTTCATTACATTTTATAAGTGTTTTTGTTATTATATTTTAATTGAAAATCAAATTCTAGATCTCAAAACTTTAGAAACTATTCAACATCATTGAATCAAAAGCGAATGATTAATGAAATAAGGATTCAATAAAACAAAAAAATTGGCCTCTGCTACCTCCAATCCAATATGCCTAAGCAATATGAGCAGTAACTTGTCATTCTGTCAATCTTGATTGTATCCACCAAAATAAGGAAACAATATTTGGGATTGTATATGAAGATAAAGAAAAAGTTAAGATCAATTAAACCCATTTTTGGAAAACTAAAAAGGATTTGTGGAACTGTTGAATCCCGTCCGATATCCATCAAAGATCTCTGTCACATTCTTTGAAGAAGATTTCTATTTTCCCGTTGAGAACTAATCAAAACACTGACCATTATCTCACATTTCCTGAGAAAATAGAAAGTAATCCTGTAAAGCCACTTTCTAAGAACATAACTTTTCTCTATCCTTTTACTATTTGTCTGGTTGGTTTAGCACTAGATACAAAACAAATCTAGCAGAAACCTGTAACATTTTAGACACAAATTTGCAGAGTCCATTTTCTCTTTTCCATTTCAAAATGCCAACCATATATGCTGACTCAGCTCTTAGACTTGTTAAGCACAACAGACCTAGGTCTCTTGACTCTCACACATCTCTTTCAACAACATTTTCAGGCCTGGAAGGAAAAAGCAATAAATGTAATGATAATAAAATACAAGCCTAGCTATTATTTCTTTTCTTTTCTTTTCTTTTTTAAACTTCCATTTTAATTAGTGCTCAAACCCACAATGTAAAAGACAACTCAAGTACTACTAAATTTATCTATATCTTTTCTTTTGGTTAGTTGGTTCTAACTAAAATTCTAACTCGAAGCTTTACTCCAGTAAAAAGCTGGTTGGTTAAACCTATCTACATTTATTTTTAGTGCCCCTACACTCAACTTGTCCTGCAGCATTTTAAACTAGCATTTCTGCTTTGCCCAAGTCATTTTTTCTCCTTGGCTACTTCTCAAATTATGAGCTCTCAAACATGGAGAGCCATGGCTATGGCTTCAGTTATGCTTCAGCTATGCATTTCTATAGGGGTAGAATCATCTTCATTATCTCATCCTGATAAGATTGCTAGGCTTCCTGGACAACCCCACGTGGGATTTCAACAATTTTCAGGTTATGTCACTGTGGATGACAAGAAGCATAGAGCTCTTTTCTATTACTTTGTTGAAGCAGAAATAGATCCATCGTCAAAGCCTTTGGTTCTCTGGTTGAATGGAGGTTTGCAAATTCTCACTTTGCTTCACATTTTTATGACTTCCAAATTAAATGATCAAATGGGAAAACAAATATGACGTTTAGAAATGGAAAAGTCGCATTCTTGAGTTGACAATATGGGTTTACAATTAATTAACGAATGGTTGAATATGAGATAATTCTGCTTATTGCAGGGCCTGGCTGTTCTTCTCTAGGAGTGGGTGCATTCTCGGAAAATGGACCTTTTAGACCAAATGGGAGGGTTCTGACGAGAAATGAGTATGGCTGGAACAGAGGTATAAAGCAACTTTAATGTCAATTGCATTGTTTCTTGAATATTTAGCTGTAAAATCGATAGAAATTAATCAACATTTTCCTGTCCATATGTATATATATATTTTGCAGAAGCAAATATGTTATATTTGGAGACACCAGCTGGGGTGGGGTTCTCTTATGCCACCGATAGCTCCTCCAATGAGGCAGTGGATGACGAGGCAACAGGTATTATTTATAATAACAATCAAATTCAGCACCATCATTCCTTTTGTTAAGTGGCACAAAGAATTGACTTGTTAAAATCATTCGCGAACCAAATCACTTGCCCTTTTCTAGTCACTCTTTGACCAAAAAGGCAAAAGTTTTGCACCTTGAGAAATTTTGGTTTATTGAGGAAGTACTTTTATGAAGTCACAGATAAAACAGTGTTCTGTCTCCCAACTATTACTCTTTTATTACTCTTTGGCCCAAAACATGAATACATAAATAAATCTTTTGCTCTTCTCTGAATTTTGGGTTTTTGAAAGACAGTATTTACATGTTAACTTCTTAAGTTGCAAACAGAACAGTACTGTTTTCAAGCTGAAGTTTCATTGTTTTGAACAGCTCTGCATAGCGTGTTTTTGCCAATAAATTATATTTATGCAGTCACTTATGAGTTTATCTTATAAGATTCCTCCGATTCCATTTTTTTCAGAGGAGAAAAAGGTGCAATTCAGTTGAAAATAAAACTTATAGATGTTAACTAAAATGGTTCATTTTCTTGTATGGACCATCACATCAGTGAACGTAGATGACAGATCGTTTAGTATTCTCATTCTCATTCATCTACAACAAGCTACTATCCACTCCTACCACCAAATATGGAGGAAAATTAACATCTAAATATCCTGCCACCGCCATTCGAAATAATAATATCATGGTCAGTTGCTCCGCTGATGACAACAGTACTTAAGCCACGAAGGTTGAAGAAAGAACCCATCACACAAATCAGAAGACCGTATACATACTTTAGAATGTACAGAACTTCTAAAACTAAACTATTTTTGCTTTTGTTTTCTGAAGCCAGGGATAACCTTGTATTCTTGCAACTCTGGTTCAACAAGTTCCCTCAATATAGGCATAGGGACTTGTTCATAACAGGGGAGAGTTATGCAGGTACAACACTTAGTTAAATTTTCCATCTTTTCTCATTCAACTATAAAAAAGAAGGTGACTTTAATGTGTGCTTAATTCTTTTCTTTTCGCCATTCTAGGCCACTATATTCCCCAACTGGCAAAGCTTATGGTCGAAATTAACAGAAAGGAAAATGTTTTCCACTTGAGAGGCATTGCAGTAAGCAGCAAGATATATAGTACTTGTGATTAATTACTTTATGATATTTGTATGATCCTTGAGCTAACATTTATGTTATTTCCTCCAATGCAGCTTGGTAACCCTGTTCTTGAATTTGCTACAGACTTCAATTCAAGAGCTGAGTACTTGTGGTCTCATGGGTTGATATCAGATTCAACGTATAAACTGTTCATTGGTGCCTGTAACTATTCAAGATATGTGAGTGAATACTATAGAGACTCGGTATCAACTATTTGTGAGCGCGTTATGAGCTTAGTTAACGCCGAAACCAGTAGGTTTGTCGACAAATATGACGTTACTCTTGATGTTTGTATCTCATCAGTTCTTTCACAATCAAAAGTTTTAAGACCACAGGTAAGCAAAACTTTCATGCAAACTCAATTGCATTCCAACTTCCTTAAGTACACTATTTTTCGACTTCAACTGAATATAGTTTCTTATAATTCTTCATTAACAGCAAGTATCTGAGAGGATAGATGTGTGTTTGGATGATGAAACAACGAATTATCTGAATCGAAAGGATGTGCAGAATGCTTTCCATGCTCGACTTGTTGGAGTTCCTAAATGGGAAGTTTGTAGCAAGTAATTCTCTTGGTGCTTTACTAAGACCAATCATAAAATAACCATCCTAATGATATATAAGCTCTTAGCCTAATTTTCACTTAATCATAATTAAGATAACAAAAGGTAAATGGCAGAAAAAAAAAATTTAAAAAAACACTCATTTCCGCTGCCTCTGTGTAAATCTTTTGTCCTTTTAGTTCAAAGAAAAGGTTTGGTCATCGAATTAAAATTTCTTGAACACTAATGCTTTTTTTATAATCACAGCATTCTGGATTATGAGCTGCTTGACCTAGAAATACCTACAATCCCTATTGTTGGATCACTTATCCAGGCTGGAATTCAAGTGCTAGTTTACAGGTAAATCTCAACGTAATCAGTCAATAATAAGATCATTGAGGTGCTATTTATATCTTCTAATAACACAAATCTTACAGTGGAGATCAAGATTCTGTTATTCCATTAACCGGTAGCCGCACACTTGTCCATAGACTAGCAAAGGAGTTAGGACTCAATACTAGCGCACCATACCGAGCTTGGTTTGCAGGCAAACAGGTAAACATAATGTCTCACCATAGCTGAGCCATACATGTTTGGAAACAATCATATCAGATACTAATTTTAACCTTCCTTTTAGGTTGGTGGATGGACACAGGTTTATGGGGACTTGCTATCATTTGCCACAGTTAGAGGTGCTGCTCATGAGGCTCCATACTCCCAACCTGAGAGATCTTTTGTGTTGTTCAAGTCTTTTTTGGAAGGCAAACATTTACCTGAGGTTTTCTGATGTGCTGGTGATGAGGTTACAAAGTCATAATGGTGAGATTATTGTGAATACATATAAAAAGTGTTGTTATAGTCACTAAAGCATTCTTTGTCTTTGGAAAAGGAAAAGGGCATTGTGTACGAGTGTGATTACGATGTTTTCTCAATGTGATGGATCTTTGAATTGGAGAAATTTTGTGAAGAGTATGGATTTCAGTACCTTCTTTTTCCCCATGGCGATCGGAGAGTGGACTATACAATTGGTAGCCTATCCTTGTAAAGGTGATTGGATTAAGTGAAATATAAACATAGATTTTGATACTAAAGTTTATCTTTTCACAGGCAATATTTTTCATGTGGAATGTATTTGAGATTGTTAGCTGATTTTAAGGAATATTTTCTTTTATAATTAATTATAGATTTTCTCAATATCGATTTTGTGAATAAAAAATTGATTTTGAAGAAAATATAATATTTGAAAATGTTATCAGTACTTATTAAATTAGGTTAATATTATAATTAAATTACTTCCATTTCAAACCTGAAAATGTGATAATTTAATAAAAATCAGATTTTTAGAATAGCAATGCGAAACATGGTCTTCAAGTCACGGGCATAAGGACTTATTTTGCTAGGAATTCAGAAACATGATAATAAAAAGCCATTGGCAACTTGTATTAGAAGAGAAGAACAGACGCCGAGAAGTTGGAGCAAGATCTACTTATGACAGCCTGGAAGTACAGATCTATCAAACTCCCACATATGTAATAGTAAATCTGAAGATCAGGAGTTTGAAGTTCCTAAATTTCTTGTCTACTAAGAAATTCTTAAAAAGGAAGTATTGAACTCTTAAAATAGTTACAGTATACTTCCAAACGTAATAGCATTATTTATGACCTATCACCGACCATCAACATGATAATTAAATTTTTTTTTTAAAAAAAAGCTTCTTTTTTAGCAGGAAACGATAGCCCCCGTTGATGAACATGACCAGCAAGCTGCCATTAACGGACTATATACAGAGTGAATGGAAAGTCATGATTGCACAAAACCAAAACCACACTCATCTCTCTTTAAATTAAACATCCTCTTCTTACCCTTTCTTACGTATTTTAGTATTGCTGCAGTTAAGCATAGCGAGACTGATATTTTGTGTGAAACGGCATTTCTTTCCGTAATCAACCGCCAACCCCACCTGAAAACGCGGGATCTCTACTTTTCTCTCTCTTTTTCAAGGAAAAGAGAAAAAAACTGCCACCAAAAAAAAAAAAAAGAAAGAAAGAAAGCAACCAACTGCCTGCCTCACTTTTCTTTCTCTGTTGCACTAACATTACGCTCCTATTTCAAAAATCTCAAAAACAAAGAATGAGGAAAGAGCAAAAGGAAAGTTCTGTATCAATCATCAACACTGCCACCCCACAGGCCCAGGTAGACAACCCCTTTTCTTTTCCACATCATTATTCATTTCACCTATGCATTATGCACTTAGATTTCCATACCCACATCATAATTTTACCTTTCTGTATACATTTAACCTTCTAGGATTTCTGGGTATTTATCTACACCCCACATTACATAATAAAGATCCCATCTTTCTCTTCATATATATATATATATATATATGGTGGAATTGCAGGACAAAGAGGAAGAGAGGGAACTGGACTTGGGATCGGACGAGCCTGACCCTCCTTTACCCCTTATAGTCGCTTCTCGGGTAGAGTTTTATTCTTTTCGGGTTGTAAATGGACATTGCATTGTGATTGCTTTTGGAAATGGGAAATTATGGATATCTTTTTGGGTTCTTGCAGGTATTGTATATGTTGGGTGATATAACGGCGGGTTCGGCATATCGGTTTGCTCAATGGCTGGAGTTGGTTCGTAAGAGAAGCGGGCAATATCGCTCCTCTGGGTTCCCTCGCCGCCCTCACGGGCTTGACACCATGTCTTCTGGGTCCTTCCTCATTTAATACTCTCTCTTTTATGATTCATTCATTATATTACCATAAAAACTTTTAGTAATCATGGTGATCTAGATGTTAAGTTCATTTAATTAAAGTGCTAATTAAGGTGAATGGGAAATGTAGGATGCGCTTTGAACTGAAGTTGGAGCCTTTGCCGCTAATTTTAGATTTAGGTGTAACTTGATTGCAAAATTATAGGTTTATGAAGATTTGCCTATTCAGAAACAAGAAACGTTGTGTGTTGGAATCTAATCAAGGATTTAAGTTTAGGCTGTTGAATTAGATTTTGTACAGAAAAGGAAAGAGAAAAAAAGGCGGTAATTGTATTTGTGATTCAAGTGTAGCTTGAAGTTTTTGATATTGTTTAGCTGTGGATTCTCATTGAACTTGAATACGACAATTCTCTTACAAATGACAGGAATGCATGACCGACACATACAGTGATTCCAAGTTGAGTTACTTATATCCACGGAAAGTAACCTTGATAATTCAACTGCCTGTTATTGTCAATAATTTAACAAATTTTAAGAGACATTTTGATAGTGCTATAATCAAGGAGTTGAAATTGCAACTATGTTGGGTTACATATGAGGAACTCTACTCTCTACATGCTGGTCACCAAGATTGCCTTTCAGTGCAGGAGAACTGCTTGTTGATTCAAAATGTAATCCACCTCCTGAACAAGCTCCAGAGATCAGTTTGTGGGAGAGGCTTGGTAAATCTGCTATGTTGGACATTGAGTCAAGTTCTTTTTCCTGGGACATGCTCTCTTCACTCCACCACACTGAGCATGGTAGCAGCACTGATCAATCTGAGGATGAAATGAATAAAGCATTAGAGGTTTGTAATATGATTTAACTATAATGTTTATTGAGCATCTGCTGCCTCCTAACTACTCAAAGATTCAAAATATAGGAAGTAATGGTACTTCAGTCAATCAAGTTCAACATGTTTCTTATATGATTGTTAGTTCCTATTTGTTAAGATCTTGCCACGGAACACTGAAATATCTCTACATTATACAAATGGTCTAATCTATCTTTTAATTTGGATATCTTCAGCTTGGCTTTGCTTAATGCTTATTAAATAGTGTGGGATTTTGCTTAATGCTTATTAAATAGTGTGGGATGGATAATCAGGATATTGATAAGAAAAAACTTTAGAATTCATATGATAGTAGAAGTTGTCAAATTGCTATAGTTTGTATCTTATGCTATATTTTGGTCAAAAGAATCTGTATTTTGACTGTATATGGAAGAGTTTTGAAGATAATAACAGTACATCACAATTTATCTCCTTATCAGCTACTTCAGAATTTGTTTCTGTAATATGCATGTAGGTAACTGTAAATTCTGGGGGAGTTGTCTTCTTTGCATTATTCAATCAGCCTGGAAACAATGACTCTTCTCCTAAGGAAGCAGCAGCTGTCATAAAATTTTCATCTTCAAGGATGGCCACACAATCTGAGCGGCTTGGCTATGAATTTGCAAAGTGGTTAGGGGTCCGAACTCCGCAGGTTATATTGTTATGCCCTCGTAGTTTTTCCATTTATGATCACTACCTAAACTTTCTCTTAGATTTCTTGCCTGCATTCTTGATGCAGACTTAGAAAATAAAATTTAGGAATTATTTTAATTTAAGTCGTGTTTATGGAATTCATATTTTTGTTGTAAATTTCCTAATTAGGAAGATTAGGATTTAGTATTAAGTTCAGTATTATTTTTAGCAGTTTTTAGTTGTTTTACTATCCTATGTAGCATTGCTTTAGAATTTTCCGAGTTGGGATTTCTACTTCTAAGAGTAGGATTACTTAAATCTCCACAAATAATGAGGTAGCTAGTTATTTTCTTAGGTCATTGATGTTGGAATTTTGAGTATTGATTTGAAAGGCCTGGTGCTACATCAGTTTGTATAGTGGATGATTAAAGAGTTAAATCAAATCAAGAGTGTAACTATTTTCCTTGATTACTTTGATTCTTATTCTTGGTACTACACTGATTTCTTATTGATAACAAATTCTGTTGGTATTGCAGGCTAGAGTCATTCACAATTGCAGCACAGAGTGGCTCCAGATTAAGGAGGCTGCCGAAAAAGCGAGAGTTACAGCAACTTCAGAAGGAGATGAGGTTGGTGAAGTTACATGTTCTGAACTTCTAGAAGCTCTTGAACTCAGTCGATGCCTTCTTCTGATGAGGTGAAAACAAAACCTGGTTTGTGAATTATAAACTCTGTAGCAAAATGTTGGTAACAAGAGTATTCAGTTTAGAAATGTGGGCCCTATTCTGTAGATGTGATTAAATAGACATGTTATCTGTCTTGTTCTCATAGTAACAAGAGTATTCAGTTTAGGAATGTAGGCACTATTCTGTCGACGTGATTAAATAGATGATGTCATTGGTCTTGTTGTTAAGAGGTATAAATTAGAGGTCTAAAAATGATTTTATGAGCTGTAATTATTCATATAGGAAATAGTAATGAAATTTCATTGTATATCTCTTTCTCCCTGTCGCTCGACTCCAGAATTCTTCTTATTCTCTGCATTTTCTTCCCCTGTCTTGCTTCACCTTCCCTCTAGCTTCCCAATTGCTAAACACTATAAGTTATGCCTAAAAATCTCAGGTTCTAACATAAATTAGGCTGAAATTGTGGGGGTGATTTTACTAATTACATGCCTATTTCATAATGTAATGAATCTCGTTTCAATTGTTAGGGTCATTACAATAAGCATTAGGGACATTATGTTTAGAAATTCTAGGAATGGAACGATACTAATTGAATTTCCGCACATAGATTTACTTTTCCTAAGCTCTTTTATCAATTTCCCTGGTCAAATTCCTCACTCAAATGACCAACATCTTCTGCTTTTGCAGTTATATTCATGGATCTCCTTTATTAGAAAGCTCAACTGCATTTGAGTCATGTGAAACTGCAGAAAAAACTGCAGCAGCTCTTGGTAGGGTCTTGATGTTGGACCTTGTCATAAGAAACGAAGATAGATTGCCTTGCCGGAGGCTCAGATGGCGTGGAAATGCAGCAAACTTATTATTGGCTGATAAAATGATTTCTACAAATGTAACTGCATCAGAGGATGCTTTTGATTCAGCAATTGACCGGTACCGACCAAGGGTGATTGGAACTATTTATAAAGAAAGAAGGGCTACTTCAATGGATAGTAGATTGAACTCTCATGAGCCTGTAATGGTATCACAGAGTTCTGATCTTTCCGAGGTGACAGAATCTCCAAAATCTAGGACCAAAAGCCTAAGAAGTCAAACATCAGATGAATCAGTATTTTCTGAATTCCACAAGTTTCACATTGTAGCTATCGACTCTGGTGTTCCTCGACGGCCACCTGCTGGAAAACGGGCTAATGATCATGCAAATTACCCTAAGTTGGTCGAGTTACTTCTCAACAGTTCTGATTACTCCTCTAATTTGTTACATGATATAACAGGAGGGAAATTAGGATCTCCTCCTTTAGATGACACTGAAACAACTGATACACGAGCAACAGAATTCACCTCAGTTGTTCAGGAATTTCGTAGTGGATTTCGTGCTGCACTGAGGGACCTTCAAAGTTTCCATATATTTCTTTTAACACTTCACCAAAAATTGGATGGCTTGTTAAGAGTGTTGTTGAATATTACGAATAAAACTTCTGGGGATTTTGACAAAGAAGATACTATGGTTCCTGACGCACCTTTGCATGGGGGGGTTCATTGTCCTTCTCCACCAACACCATGTAAGGATAGGTTTGTTAATGATAACAATCCAGATTATAGTGATTCAGAGTTGCAGAGAACAGCACCAAGATCATCATCTTCAGGAAGTAAAGAAAGCTTAGATTCTCGTTCTCCTATGTCCAGAGAAAGCTGGCATGGAAGGTTATCAAAGGGTAATGGAGAGCCCCCTCATAGCCTCCGTTTGACAACAAAGCTTCGCGACATCCATAAATTTGCAAAGGTTGGTATGCTAATGAGTATTATGGATCTTTTCATATAAACCATGCTTTTATTAGACATTGATCACCAGGTATAGCACATAGATAGGACCAGTTGAAATCCAAGTAGTCATTGAGCAAAAGGTACACTGATTTCAAATGAATGTTCTTCTTACCAAGGCTAGAATTTATTTTTGCTTTTTTACTTCACATATAGTTATCATTCTAGTTTCTTTGGTGTGGGACAAAATTTTGATTTGTTTATTTTTATCCATCATGCTAACCAATTACTCTTATGATCTCTCTTTATGGAATTTATGCTGCATCTTAACTCACTATTTTCATGATCTTTTGGGAATGAGGAGAGCAAAATGGTCCAAAATTCTAATCTATGAATTGGAATGAGATGATTTTTGTAGTCCTCCAAAATCAGCTTCAAGTTTGAAACTTTTCACTTTGGCAGTCAAATGCCAAATTCTGGTCACACACCACCATACTAAACAGCCCCATTATTTTCTCTTTATTTCCCATGCTGAGTGTTGTAATTCCAGTTTTTGCATGACTTAAGAAGTAATTGTTGGCACATTACTATTAAAAAGTGTTACTAAGGGTCATAAAAGAGAAGAAAGATGTAAATGCTTGGACTTGAGACTAGAATTTAGAAGATTGATATAATTGTTGGCGCGCCATTCATTTTTAAACAGATGAGAAATGGAAACTTGGGGGAGGAGGCAGGATGAGGGATGAGGAAGAGAGGTTGGGGAGCTATGTTACGCAAACTGACCAAGAGGGTGTGAATAATGGGATGAGGCAACGTATGGTCTCATGTTGCTGTTATTGAGGATTATGGGGTATTAATACCCCACCAATGGGGTTCTCATCTTTCATGTGTGGATGATAACATGAATGGGTATTAATACCCCACCATTGGATTTTCTCATCCGTCATGTGTGCATGATAACATGAATCTTTTTCTAAAGAATTATCATATGTTGCTGTTACTGTGTACCATTTTGTTTAAAACTTGTGTCACTTCTTTATCCATGTTTAGCAATTATTTCCGTAGAGTGTAAGCGTTCTTGGTCTATAATTGTCCTCCCATATATAATTTTGGACCAAAACCTGTTTGCAAGGGAGGATATTTTGTGGTGCAGTAAATGATAAAACGTTGCATTCTTCTTCAAAAAAAAGCACCATATGTTTTCCTTGTTGATCTGCAACATGCAATGGATTCTTATGTTGCATAGCATAGTTAAAGCTCCATATTCTTGCGCAAAGACAATAACAAAATACTAGGTCTGTTGCTAGGGGAACTATTAACTGCATATTTATTTAGGAGTTACTTCTGAATCTACACAAGCTTGATAATTGCATGTTATGCAACTAGATTTTAATTTTTCAATTTTTATATAATCAATATAATGATAGATTATTTTTAATATATAACAAAAATTTTCAATAAAATCAAATGAAAGAATATCAAATATCTTTACATTCAAGATGTCTTTTATTTACATAAAAATTAATATTTAAATACTATAACTTTTATACATAGCACATGCCAATTTTGCATGATATAAGTTTATATGCCTTTTATTTTCACATAAAGTCTGTTGTATCCTCGATATTAATAAGTTGGCCCAATCTCAGATTTAATTGCAATGAATGATTAATACAAAATTCAGTTTCTCGTTGCTGCCTCCTCTCTTTCTATTTCTCTTCACTTCCCTGACCTCCTAGTCCGATTCCTCATACTTTGCCTTCCGCTTCCCCTCTCTCTCTCCTCGTTCCTTTTCTCACTTCCCAAACATCTGGTTGTGCCCTTGCTATCTCGAGTCACAACAGTATAGTGCATGGCTGCTTTTGAGTCTGATAATTTTGCAATAATTTACGTATTATTATATTATTTTAACATTTAATTTTATAATTTTTTGAAAATTTCACAATTGAATCTGAACGATAGTTAAACTATTAGACTAGCTAATTTACTCCAATAATTTTTTTTATTTTTATTTGATTGAAATTATATGCTTGGTACAAACCTGGGATCTTTTAAATAAAATAAATATAAACATATCTAGAGAACAAAAATTATGAGTGCCAAGATCAAGAATGTTCAAAATTTATAAAAAATAAGAATGTTAAAAACTTAAAAAAAATAACTTTTAAGCTGTAATTTGATAAGATTACTCCTTTCTTCAATTGATTTTTATTCTTATTTCTTTTTATAAATGGTTTATTACCTTTTAAATAATGATAGTAATTAATAAAGTGGTTTATGGGGTAAGCCTTTTGAATAAATAATAAAATTTTATTTTAAGTATATGAAAAACATACTAACTGATTTTAAATTAATCGAGAAAATAAATGAGGATCCTATAATTCTATTATTTGTTAAAAAAAAAAAAAAAGGAAAACAACTCTTAGGCTCTACTGAAAAAACCATAAATGCGTGATACAAAACAAATAAATAAATCTCTTAAAAACTAATTAAATACCAAAAATAATAGTCTTTTACTGGTGAAAGGACGTGGTAGTTAAAACTTAAAATAAAGTAAATCAAATATAGAATGTTTTACCGAAAATTCATTGTTTACAAAAGAAAGGAAGAAGGAAGAAAACAATTAGAGGATGAAGAGCATCCGTACATGTATGCTGTGGGCCTCTGCTTGTTATGAAGCAAATACAAGAAAATATTTTGTTGGTATCTCATGTCTTACTGTTCGAATTGTCACCCTTATTCTCAGGTTGATACTGAATCAAATAAAGAACTAGAACAATGGAATGAAATGCTGAGAAATGATGCTATCAAACTCTGTCAAGAGAACAATTTCAACACAGGATTTTTCGAGGGCAGTGACAATAATTGTGTTGTTGATGCTTATGAGTTGAAGGTATTATTACTCCACTCAACAAATGGATGCATATGTAGACATATGCACATGCAGCACTTATTATATACCTCTGTAAAACTTGGTCCTTTCTCACAAAAGATGGTCGATTCTCATCTGTCATTTCCCTTTTCTCCCTGGGTTTCATTCCATTGTCATTTTCTATTAACTTACAGGTCAGACTTGAGCACATTCTAGAGAGAATATCATTAATTTCTGATGCTGCAAATACAGAGAAACCATCATCAATCACAAATAGCTTGTTCATTGGAGGGGCCCTAGCTGCCAGATCAGTTTATACTTTGCAACATGTAGGAATTACTCATGTATTGTGTTTGTGCACCAATGAAATTGGCCAGTCAGATTCTCAGTACCCTGATCTATTTGAGTACCAAAATTATTCTGTAAGTACTTTTTTCCTTCTTCATTTTCACTAGGCTTGTCCTTTAGTGTATGATGCTGCTGCTTTGCTTTATGCATCGAACTCTAAGAGGCAGTTTCTCAGGTGCCTGCTTGTCATCAGCAACAATCAAGTAACGAAACAAATTCACAGTAATATACCAACAATAACTAACAGTAGTAATCCTAGACTTCCTTTTTCTGAATTTTGTAAAGAAAATGATATATGTAAATTCACAAATGCATTTCCATCTGAATAGTTTGATCATTGTTTATGTTTTTATCTTTTCCTTCCCTTATTTTTTCGGGAACAACTGCAAGATACTATGATTACCCATTTTGGTGATATTGTTGATGATCATTTTTGAACTTCTTAATCATCACATTCTAATTTATGCATGAAATTTGCTACTGATAGTAGTATTTTCCTTTGATTGAACAGATATGTGACAATGAAGATACAAATATCAGCAGTATCTTTGAAGAAGCTTCTGATTTTATTGATCACGTAGAAACAATAGGCGGGAAAGTTCTGGTCCATTGCTTTGAAGGGAAGAGTAGAAGTGCCACATTGGTTCTTGCTTACTTAATGCTCAGGAAGTAAGTGAAACTTCACTTGGTAAGACAAACAAGTGCCCAGTATGGAAGATTTATATCATCACAGATGCTAATACAAACCTCCACTTGGGCTACTCCAATATATGTTCTTTACAATGAGCATTTCTTGTTGATGCAGGAACTTAACTCTATTACAAGCGTGGAATGTCCTCAGGCGAGTTCATCGCCGAGCTCAGCCCAATGATGGATTTGCAAGGATTTTACTGGATCTTGATCGGAAACTGCATGGAAAGGTGTCAATGGAATGGCAGCATCGGAAACCAACAATGAAAGTTTGTCCCATCTGTGGCAAGAATGCTGGTTTAAGCAGCAGCTCCCTCAAGATTCATTTGCAAAAATCACATAAGAAACTATCATCTGGGAGTGTGGATAGTGCCATGACTATGGAGATACAGAAAGCTGTGGATGCTCTAAAAATGACAAGAAGTGGGAGTGTCAGCTCTACACAATCAGGCTCGATCATAGATGACTAGGAATAGAAATTCAGTCGTACACGTGGTGCAGTAAAGTCATATAACAATCAGTTCTTCAGAAATTATGCTTTTGAGGTCATCAAGATTTGGGGCAAATTCAGAACTTGTCCCTTGTTTTGTTCAGCGTTAGAGCACGATGAGCCTCTCAAATAGATGTGTTCATACATCCATCATTGGCATGTTTTAAGTCGTAGGACAGTGTGAACTGTTAACCATGTTGGGGATGGAATGAATTGTATGTAAAGCAACTAGATGTGAACCTCTTATAGATTATTGTATGCATTCTCAATTTTACGGTGATCGTATCCTTGATATCTGCTTTTTCTGTGAAGGTCCAAGTATCATCACGTTATCATTTCATAGTTGTGATAAAGTAACGTCTAATTATCTAAGGCTTCCGTTGGTAAGCATTGCAATTGTGTACCGCTTGTTGGCCGTCTGCCCCCGTTGAGTTCCAGTGTCAGTGCCAGCGCCAGCGCCAAAAGAATGATTTTAACAGCCGCATGATAGAAATGGTCATGGTCGTTCTACGCAGCTCCAATTAATAATTCACATCTAGGGAGAATAATAAACCATGATTTCGCATGAAAAAGCGTCATGACAAGAGCCAGACTGTATTGCAAGTTGAATCACAAATTCCATTACACAGCAACCAGAAAAAGGAAATGGTAATTGAATTATAACTTATCCACGACTATATTCGTTTATTATGAAAAGCTAACTCAAATACACCATCATCCCACTATCTTCCATCCACCTATTCATGCTATTTATGGTGTTAATGAGTACAGCCTTCAAGCCCAGCTTGCAATAAATCAACTGTCCCAGTTCCACTGCCGAGTAGTCATTTCAACAAATCAGACTACAACTACATTGCCAAATTAAGTTAAACCATGCAGTACATGTAGCACAAGGGCAGAGGTCGCTAAAAAAGGAGGTTTAGCCTATGCAATAGACAGCGCATCTGGCAATGCCTCTGTAGACCCACTGCTACCATTGAGCACTATAACATTCCCATCAGAGTTAACGTCCACTATAACAGAGTCGCCCTCTTTAATCTCTCCAGCAAGCATTTTCTCAGCCATGCTGTCCTCTAGCAGTCTCATTATGGCTCTTCTCAATGGCCTTGCACCATAGCTTGGGTTATACCCTTCTTCAACCACCCTCTCTCTAAATCTCTCTGTCACTTGAAGCTCTATATCTTTGTTCCTCAGCCTGTCGAACACCTCCTTCAACATTATATCAGCTATCTCCTTAACCTCCAATTTCGTGAGCTGCCGGAAGACAATCATCTCATCCAACCTATTCAGGAATTCCGGCCTGAAATACTGCTTCAATTCTTCAGTCACCAGGCTTTTGATCCGATTGTAGCTGCTATCCTTCTCATCATAGTCAAGGTCAAATCCTATTCTGCGTCCTCCCTTCTCAATGACACTGCTTCCGACATTTGAAGTCATTATCAGAAGGGTGTTCTTGAAGTCCACAGTCCTACCTTTGCTATCTGTCAACCTTCCATCTTCAAGAATCTGAAGCATCATGTTGAAGACATCAGGATGGGCCTTC
This sequence comes from Omphalea diandra, assembly GCA_949677035.1. Taxonomy (NCBI): domain Eukaryota; kingdom Viridiplantae; phylum Streptophyta; class Magnoliopsida; order Malpighiales; family Euphorbiaceae; genus Omphalea; species Omphalea diandra. The sequence goes on from CATIWR010080267.1 coordinate 40,829, forward strand.
TCAATCTCATCAAATAGAACTACAGTGTATGGCCGACGCCTAACAGCTTCCGTCAACTGCCCACCCTCAGTGTATCCAACATAACCAGGAGGGGAACCAATGAGCTTAGAAACAGTGTGTCTTTCCATGAACTCACTCATATCAAGACGAATCATGGCTTCTTCAGAGCCGAAGTAGTAGGCAGCTAGTGCTTTTGCCAATTCTGACTTTCCTACACCAGTTGGACCAGAAAAAATGAAGCTTGCAATAGGACGGTTGGGGTTTTTGAGTCCAACACGAGCCCGGCGAATAGCACGGCTGATGGCTTTGACAGCTTCATCCTGACCAATGACTCTCTTATGCAATGTTTCTTCCATCTTCAGCAGGCGATCAGATTCATCAGTTGATACCTTCTCAACAGGAATGCCAGTCCAGGCAGAGACAATGTGCTGAATGTCAGATTCGTTGACAATAGGACCTACATCCCCTGCCTCAGCTTCAGCCTTGCTCATTTCCTTGCCTTTCTCCACAATAGCTGAAATTTGTGCCCTTAAGTCCATTTCACGATCCCGTAATTCCCCAGCCTGTTCAGGATATTTTTTGTTGTATTTCAGTCAAATGAAATGGTAGACAACCACCTCAAAGAAGCAAAAGAGGAAAAAAATGGGTTTTTTCTTTTTGGTTTGGTGGGTGGTATTGATTTGTGTGACCCACTTGACAGAAGCCTCTCAGTGCTGAACAACTTTCACATATCAACTATGTAAAATCCTAAAGAATCAAGACCAAGCAGCGAAAAACACATTACCTTTTCAAAATCTTGGCTACGGACAGCTTCATCCTTCTCCTTCGTTATTTGCCTGACCTCTTTCTCAAGCTCCCTAGCTTCCTCAGGGACCTGCAAAACAGATAAAACATAAACAAATTGCACAGACGTGAAACAGATGGTAGCAAAATAATAGGAATGCTAACCCATACCTGTGCGTGACGAAGGCGAACCCGAGAACCAGCTTCATCAATCAAGTCAATTGCCTTATCAGGTAGAAAACGGTCACTGAAAAAAAAAAAGATTAAAAAAAGTGATAAATGAAACCATTTGCTGGTTTGTGCTTATTTATGTGTCTGCATGTAAACAGAAACCAGAACTAGATTCAAAGGAAGCACTTCTAAGATGCACTACAGACATAAACTTGAATTCTTCTTCCTTTCTCCTGCTCCTTTCCAGTGGAATAGTAGATATCTCAGTGTCTATTTTGCCACACAATTCACTGAGATTACATCTTAAACTTGAAATCTTATTCCTTTCTCCTACTCCTTTCCAGTGGAACAGTAGCCAAAGTGTTTTTTTTTTTTTTTAAAAAGTCGATTTTCTTCCACATTTTCAAGGCATTTCTTCACTAAGTTGATTTCATCAAACATCAAGCCCCCTCAATATTTGACTTTACTCAAGATACAACCATAGCTCATAAGTTCAACACAAATAAGCTAAGCTTGCTAGATATTTGCAGTTTAATACAGAACTTGCAAATATCCATATCCATATCCATAAAGCAGTTCCACAAGGAATTAAACAGAGACTATTTATTATAGTTTCAGAACTATGCAAATTCTAACAAACCTGATATACTGATATGACAACTTTGCAGCAGCTACTAGTGCTTCATCTGTGTAACGGAGCTTGTGGTGGATCTCATATCTTTCACGCAGCCCTTTCAGAATCTCAATTGTTTCATCTACAGAGGGCTCAGGCACTTTGACTGGCTGGAATCGTCTTTCTAAAGCAGGGTCTTTTTCAATGTGCTTTCTGTATTCATCCAGTGTAGTGGCTCCAATACACTGCAACAATTAAAAATATATTTACATATTTTTGGGCATAACTTTCAAGAAAGGAACATCAATACAACAACTTGGCCCCAAGGACTTGGTTGTAATCATGTTGCAATTACTTCTAGTCGTTGCACAATCAAACAATGGAGGAAGCCGGAAAAAAAAATGAATTCCACCAATAGTTAACTGAAGCTGCACCTAGGCAATTGGATTTATACGACAAAGAATATGCGATATCCATTTCCAAAAATTGCTAATTCATTTAAAGAAGAATGAGCTGTAACAGTTAAGATTTAAGAACCCTATAAAAAACTAATAACAATAATCAATACAGGAGATGGACTCCAACTCAAATCAAACAAAAACCAGATGAGTTCTTTTTTCCACTTTTCAAGAAAACATGAATACTAAAATTTACCTGCAATTCACCTCTCGCAAGAGCCGGTTTCAAGATATTAGCAGCATCAATTGCACCTTCTGCTGCACCAGCTCCAATTAAGGTATGCACCTCATCAATAAAAAGAATTATTTCATCACTCTGTTTGATTTCTTCCATTAACTTCTTCAATCTTTCCTCAAACTCTCCACGATACTTAGTTCCAGCAACTAGAAGACCCATATCAAGTGTAATAACCTACATCAAAAAGCACAAATACATTTTTTTGCAATAATGACACATTAATGCCAGTTTCTCACAATTCTTCATGATAAATGCATAGGAGAGAGAAAGTGTTTGTGTGTGTGTGTGTGCGTGCGCGCGCGTGAAAGCACATGTAAAGCAGAAAGAGAATTCTTATGTCAAAGTTAATTAATTCCATCCTGTACAACACAATCAGGATATCCATGTCAAGCATTTGTCTGTGCCCCTCTTCCTCTGAGTGGATGATAAAGCGAGAAATCATTTACAAAATGCATAGTGCAGTAACCAAAACATGTCATACAAAGAAATTGAAAGCAAACCTTTACAAAACAAAAATAAAAATTTGAAAATCTTAAAAAACAAAGTGAAAAACATTAAACTAACCAATTTTCCAAGACACATCTTCCTAAGAAAATCAGGCAACTGCATCAATCCTAACATAGTTGTTTGAGCTAATAATATCACCAGAACCATTTTTGTTAGGCTAAAAATAAGTCATAGTGCCAAACAACAGAGGAGCACAAAAATCATTTCATCTGAACCATGTCAATATATTGAACCAATGCCCACCTTCTTTCGTTCAATTGTTTCAGGAACATCACCGCTTGCTATACGCTGAGCAAGACCTTCCGCGATTGCTGTTTTCCCGACCCCTGGTTCTCCAATAAGACAGGGATTATTTTTGGTTCGCCGACCCAAGATTTGAATGACACGTTCTATTTGTGGTTGTCTTCCAACAACAGGATCTAGTTTACCCTAAAAGAAGAAAACATCCACTAGGAAAAAAACCCTCCATAATATATAATACATTGAAAAAAAGAGAAGGATTAGCATTCATTTACCTCCTCTGCTAGCTTGGTCAAATTAGTTCCATACTCTTCAAGTGTAGGCATCTTGTTGCTGCCACCTCCTGGTCCAACAGGAGCAGGAATATTTTCTGTGCTTTCACCCACCATGCGAATCACCTAATTACCACCACACATGCTATATTCAGTTAATTTTCAATATCACACAATCAAGGAATTCTACAAACACACACAATTAGGTTGAACCAAGAAAAGAAATGCATCGGTCACCTGAGTGCGGATGTTGCTAGGATCAGCACCTAAATTCTCAAGAACACGGGCTGCAACACCTTCACCTTCACGAAGCAACCCGAGAAGCAAATGCTCAGATCCAATATAGTTATGACCTGAAACATTCACCAGAAGTTGGATTTTCCAGTTAAGATAACCACTTCTAAAAAAAAGTAGAAAGAAGCATTTGTTTGGAAATGTATTCATTGATAGGCGCTCATTCATTAAGGTTTTAAATGCACACATGAATTAAAGCTAATACAAGAAAAGTAGATAGAACTAGGGGTGTCAAAATGGGTTGATGGAACGTGTTTGTGTCGTGTCAACCCACTCAGGTGGCACAATTGAGGTCAACACAAACACAACCCGTTTATTAATCGTGTCAAGATATCTCAACCCTAACACAACATGAAATTTAAACGAGTTACACGAACATAACGCATGTAACACATATACTTAATTGATCATATGTAGGTCACAAAATCCAACACAACCCATTTAACCTGTATAAATTTACAACTTATAATATTATATTTTTATTCAAATCAATTAAAATATTATCTACAATCACATATGCTTCAAGGTCTAAACCAAATGTTAATAAAGAAAATCTAAATAAAAATTAATACAATATCAAAGTTCAAATATTTTTACAAATAAACACAAACACATAAAAATTTCAAACAAATATCATGTAAACTCTTCTCAATAAATATAAATATATAAAAAGATGCTTGTATATTTTATGAAATGACCATTTTAACCTTGGCATTACACATAAATTATGCAAATTATAAATAAATTATGTTGATTGACATGACACGTGAAATTAAATAGGTTATAACAAATTCGTGTGTCAACCTGCTACATGATTTGTTTCAAACCGTATCATAAATGGATCAACCATTTATGACACAAACTCATTAAAGCTTAACCTAACACATTAATTTTATGTGTTCTGCAAATCGTGTTTGTGTGTCATAATCCATTTTAACACCCTTAAGTAGAACGGTAGTGTAAGCATTTTAACATTTATAGAATTCAACACAAATATACACACACATGCAGTCACACGCTCATACAAGGCCAAAGAAGTAGAAGTACAATTCCAGTAAAAAACTAGTATTATAAAAATATTGTCATGGTTGAATAGTTTCCTACAACTATATGAAAATAACAAATATGGTTTCATTTGGGCTCCTATACAAACTCTTAAAGATTTGGGTTAATATACTAAATTGTAAAAGGTTTTCAACTTAGAGGCAAATACTAGAATCAAATACACCATCTAAAACAATTTCTAAAAAGCTAATTTGTGGTGCAAAGGTCAAATTGCAAAAATATTTTTAGGACCGTGGTTTTAGAGAGCAGAGAGGGGAAAAATTGAATCCTACCAAGTTGGCGGGCTTCCTCCAAGGAGAGTTCCAAGACACGTTTAGCACGAGGGGTAAATGGAATCTCCACAGCAACAAATCCACTTCCTCTTCCTATGATTTTCTCCACTTCTACACGTGCATCCTTCAGATTAATTCCCATAGATTTGAGCACTTTCGCAGCAATGCCAGTTCCTTCACCAATAAGACCCAATAGGATTTGCTCTGTGCCAACAAAATTGTGACCAAGCCGCCTTGCCTCCTCCTGGGCAAGCATAATTACTTTGATTGCTTTTTCTGTGAAGCGCTCAAACATAGCCCTAGGCACGAATCGCTTAGCTTTCTGTTGCCTGCAAGACATTGTGATTGCAACCTTGGAATGGAAATCCTGTCCAGACCTTAGCAACATATCTAAACAGTTTGAACTTCGCAGGCCTGAGAATCCTCTTAGTGTCAATGTTGGCGATCGTGAACTACACATCATTTTGGTGGCAGTCCTCCTTGAAGTTTCAGATTCTTGAGGTTGGCCATGCTTTATACCAGAAGCTAAAGCAGGAATATTAGTTGAATGAACTAGAAGCCTTGCCATGGATGCCACAGAAACAGGCTACATTTCATGATTGTGTATCTTAGTAAATATATGACATGTGAAGAGGTAAAGAAAAATAAAAAGAAAAAAATGTAAAGATGTAAAAGAAGGGGAAAAAAAAAAGCCATGATATTGATGTTCCAGACCCCCAATTAAGTTGACAGTAAAAGAGAAGCAATAACAGTGAGCCGGTTGAAATTATAGTAAAACAGAACTACTGAAACCTACACATAAACTCCTCAAAAATGATTGCTATGAAGAATAGGATCTTTTTTTTTATTTTGTATTTTTATCACTGTCAATTATGCCTATGAGATGTGGACAGAGAGTACAACTCCCGGATGTCTGGGAGTAAACTAAAACCAATATTAAATAATTGACTCACATAACATCAATTTCAGTGAACCAACACAACAGAACTTTAGCTGAATAAGTGAACTATAACAGGGTCAACATCTAAATCCGAGTAAGTAAGAAGCACAAGCATACACATACTTGGAATAGATATTATACATTATTACATATAAATTTACGCAAATAACGTATGCATCCTGGTAAAAGAAGTCAAACCACCAAAAAAATGGAGTAGATAGACATATCACCCAAAGAAAGACATATAAAACCCCTAGCATCCTTATAATAACAAGCAATTCAAAAACTGAAGTTTCGCCATCCCCAAATCCAAACACCTAAAGATAAGTACTTCTATTTCACTTAGTAAGAAACAGCTTATATACAAGTATTACACATATTGTTAGCTTCTAAAACAAGACAATTTACTCATAAAAAACAACTAATTAAAAGCTCAACAACATCACCAAATCAAAACACCCAAACAATTGACCAACAAATATAAGAGACATAAATCTACCAATAAACAAAAAGTTGGAGCTAATAAGGATAGCATCAGCTAATCAGCAAGCAGAATCAATAAGGAAACCAAAATCCCCCAATTATTAATGAATAGCAGGTTAAAATCCCTAACTTCCACAGCTGAAATGCAACAAACAAGCAAACTAACTAAAAACAAAAAGAAAAAGCGTACCTAAAATTTACGAAGAAGAAAAAAAAGAAGAGAGAAATGGAAATAGAAAGAAAGAAGAAAAGGGTCTTTCTTTTTTTCTGGAAAAGAGAGAGAGAGAGAGAGACCTCCGTTCTTTTATGGTCGGCCGAGAAGGAAGAAGGATAGATTTATCAATATAAATGGAAATGAGGCTACTAAGAGTATTTGTGGTATTCCTAACTTGCCCCTTCCGCACTACTTCTCTCTATAATAGTCGTACACGAGACCTGAAATTTGCTTAGATATTAGTATTTAGAGACAACGATAGGTGCAACGAGTGTTGTAGCATTTAAGTTAGCTTTTATATGTTTTTTTTTTTTTTTTACATTAAAACTAAAATTTATTCAATAATTATTTTACATTTCTTTTTCTTTTAATTTTTTAAGTATTAATTAATTTATCTTGCACAAATAATTTTGCAATAGATATATATCCTTGTAACAAAAAAAAAAAAAGAAGAATGTAACTCTTGATAGGTTTTTTAAAATATTTAAAAATTGTCAAAAATATTAATTTGTTAAATTTTGGTTTGTTTATAAAATGTTCTTTTAATATTTAATTTCAGTGAATTTGAAATTTTTAACTTTACGGTTTTAAAAATAATTTTGATATCCAAAATTGATGAAAGGGAAGATTTTGCATGGAAGTATCATAGACATAATATGAGAGAAGGAATGTATTTGTTTGTGGATTGTTGAAAATAGCAACTTGTAAAAAGTAGGGCCTCACATTCTTTGGCAATTATTTGTGAGGGAATAAGATGGGTGGGGATATTAATGTATCTCGGCGGCCTTTTCTTGACCTTCTTCTCAACTCTATCACAATCCTCCTTTTAAAAAAAAAATCTTTATTTTTATTTTATCATTTCCCTTGTTTTTGAATGCTTCACATTGGAGCATTTGCACATTTCCATCAAATTTGGGAACTTTCAATCACAAGAACGATATTCTAGCACATTATACATACTATAAGAAAACGACAAAATAAAAATCCAAAAATTTCCATGTTTGATAGTTGGTACTAACATTTTTCATAATTGGATTATGGGAAATTCACATAGTCATTTAATTTATTATACCTTTTAGCTTATAAAAGTATGATGCAACTTTTATAAATAATTAGCCAATTACTTGAAATCAAATTATATATATATATCAAAACACCATGAGAAAAAAAAAACTTTATACCTACATATTTTTAAAAAGATAATATTATACATTAAAGTTTTCTTTGATACGATTTTGGATTTTTTTTTTTTTTGGATTTCATTTTTACTCTTCTTCAAGAAGCTGCAATTGTGACGGCCATCCCAACTTTCCTCCATCATTGACTCTTCCCATTGTTGACATCAACCATGATCTCCAATCGACTTGATCCTTCTTCCCTAGCATTGATCTTCATCAGCCTCGTCATCCTCTTCTCCAAATACTGGATCTGCTACACCATGTTGAGTCCTACCCTCCCTTCAACACAAACAACAACCTCCACTGTCGATGTTCATCAAAAGCCAACTAGTCTCCCTCTTTTTCAAATCATACCAACCAAGCATTAGAATTTATTTGGACTTTAGATGTTTTGGAGTTTCTTGATTTTACAATTAATGCATTGGAAATTGTTGTTCAAATATAGAGTTCTAGGAAATTGTTAATTATCAAAGTTGATTATAGATTAGTGAAATGGAAAGATGGTTTACTTTTGAGTAGCTTGAGACTATTTTATAACATTAGGAGATTGAAGGATAAATAGTGTATTTGCATTTCGCTCAATAAAACTGGTTGTTTATACAGGTGTGACGGAATTTTCATTATTTTTTATGATTTTTCTTTATTGTTGGGAGATAAGTGTATAGTTTTTGGATATACTAAAATGTTAGGAGTGAGGTAACTATTGACAATTTTTATTTTGGTTGAGCATATGTTTAGTGCTACTCTTATTTTTGCCATCTAATTTTTTAATTCCTCTTTTTTTTTTTAACTCAAATGTAAAATTTGTTTATTTTTTGTTCATTACTTGTTTATCTTTTGTTAATTATATTTTAGTCAAAAGTTATATAAACTAGTTATAAACGTATTGTAAATCACATATAAATGTTTACCTGCTTTAGACATTTTGATAGATTTATTATAAATCTATTGTAAACTACTTATAAATAAAATAAATTTCTATGTTTGATAAACTTGAAATAAACCTTTGCTAATAAAAGAAATTGTATACTGATTTAATTTTTGTTTGATGTCAATATTAATTTAATTTTAGCAAATTTAATGTTCATAAAAAAATATTATTTTCTTTTAACAATGACTTTATAAACCAAAAATAAATTCAAAATAAAATTAAAATAAATATTTTTTTTGCAAACTGTTTTAAAAAAACAAAAATAGTCGTCTTTAACTTTTAATAACTCAATTTTATCTTTCTTTTTATGACTAATTTTGAGCTAAAATATACTAAATTTTAACTGTTTTTCATTAATAATATACCAAAACTCATGATTTTTTATTCTAAATAATAAAACAATCATTAAAAATCATTTAAATTTATTTTTAAACTAAGAATATATATAATGAAAATTTTATTTTTAAAATAAATTTGTAAATCTGTAATTATGTGTGATCTGATTCATAAACAAGTTTTCATATATTTTGTTGATTTGATCCATTAAGAACCGTGAATGAACCTGAATCTATTTTTCCGTATATCTAATATGTTTGTGGAACTATAAGACTTTTTGGTTGATTTGATCTATGAAAAAATTTTAATGAGATTGAGAAGAAGGTGAAAGAATAAGTTGAAATTTGTTTTGGTATTTTAAGTGATGAAGACACATGAATTAACTTGAGAACGGTTTAGAGAGTAAATTGGAAAATACACATCGAGATTATATTTTTTCAGAAAAGAAAGTTAGTTGAGGTACAATTGTCATTAGTTAATTATGTATTTTTGTACAAGCCCTTATATGAAAAAAACACCCCTAAGGTTTAGCCAGTTTGGGCTGATGTTAAATTAAACAAACGTTAACATTGAGTTGGACCCAACCATAGACCCGAGAAATAGTCCCGAAACATGCCGAATTATAGATGATATAAGCCTTCAATGGTAGGCTGAATGCATCATATCGGGCCCCAATTCATGGACCATCCATGTTTTCAGAACATGGAGGGCATGGGCTTTGCATATTTTTGACGACAGGTCAATTTGTTATAGTTGGGATGGAGCTCTCAGTCCTGGTCGTCGAACGACATTTCGGCTCCCTGCACAATTTTGTCGCTTGTCGTTCAAATAAGCATGTTTCGAAAGTTGAATTATGCAATAATTTAACTATTTGATCTGCTGAATTTGTCTCTTGTCGTTCAAATAAATTTTGTCTAAGAATCATTTTCGCCTTTCATATTTTTTTCCCTTTTGCATTAAAGAAAATGTATTTTTTTTGTTTCCCAGAAATTATACTTTTTTTGGATCATACCTTTTAATTTTAATTTGTTAATACATTCAAAATACATTTTAATTTAAAATAATAGATGATAAGTCCTTAGATTGTTAATTGTTAGTAGAGTTTCACTTTTCTTTTAGAAATTATATTAATATTTTATGTTAGGGAACAAGAATCTTGAGAAAATTTGTTTCATTTCTAATGGGATACAGTTATTAATTAACCCCCAATGGATGGGCTACATGGGCTGAAGCCTGAAAAAAAAAATTAAAAAAAAAAAAGAAGCATGGGCTGAATCCTAAATAAAATGAAAGCTTGACAATGAGTTGAAGCAGTCGCCCACGCCATCCTACCAAAACAACCTAATTAACGATAATGTACGATAAGTTATTTAATTCAATAAAAAAAAACAATGCTGAAAATAAACAAATTCTATTAAATAATATTTTTCTCTCTTTTTTTAAATAACTTTATTTTATCTTCATAATATATTATAAGCTTTTTTTTTTTGGTTTTTATAACACAATGAGTAATTTTATCTCATTTTATTATATTTTTATTTATTTTATCTTTTATTATTAAGAATTTGTACTCAAAATTTTTATTCTATTCTCTTTTTTATATAATTGTATTGCTTTTTTAGCTAGAGTTTAATGATCAGTTGTTTAATTATTTAGTGATTATAGATTATAAGCCACCGTCTCTTATATTTGATCTCACTTATTATATGAATTTCAGTGTATAACGTGTTATAATCCTATATCTAATGAAAATTTTTATAATTGATAAAAATATAAAATTATCAAAAAAATTTATGATAAATATGGTATCATGATTTTTAAATTGAGTCAATATGTTATTATTAGTTGTATTGAAAATTAAATTCATATTGATAATTTATATCACATTTTTTATAAATATCTTATGGTTAATAAAGAGCAAAAAAATATATATTTTACTCTAAAAAATTTTTTTTATAAAAAAATATAAGTCTTTATTATGAGTTATAGAGTGAACAATGAGTAAAAAAAATTATAAATTACTTGAGATCAACTCGAAACCTATTTGAGATTGCAACGATTGAGGCTACTTTGAACTACTTGAATAATTTATTTAAATCAGTTCAAATATTTTTTAAATGAATCATGAACAAGATTATAAAAATAATACCAATTTTGCTTTTAGATATAAACAAAATTATAAAATGAAAAGCTTTAAATGATGAAAGATAAATAAACAAAAGTTGTAAAATTAACCTTGATTTTACTTTAGAAATTAACAAAACTATGTATAATGAAGAAAAATATAAAATTAATTATAAATTGCGAATCGCTACTATTTTGGATCATAGTTCCAGTACCTTCCAAATAAATAAAATCCTTAAATTTGAAAACTTATGAAATTATTTTAAATTTCATTCTCAAGTATGAACAACATTTTAAAAAAAATAATGCATGGGATCTGAAAAATTAGAAAAAATATACAAAAATCAATTATGGATTAAAAAATGATATCATGTTGGATCACAACTCGAATATTTTCAAATAAATTATGATAAATAAACTCTCAAAATTTGAATAAAATTACATAATTGCCCTAAATATTACTTTAAATATGAAAAAATTATAAAATTAATCACCATTAGTTCATTGTTCACAATACTATTCTATTTTGAACTCACTTTTCATATATTTATATAAATATATAAATATGTATATGCAGATTTGCAGTTGTAAATGAGGCCAAAATAAGGTTTATCAAACAAAAAAAAAAAAGCGGATTGATTTTTCTAGTTAAAGAGGAGAATTATATGTAAAACTGAAAATTAAATATTAGAAATTTAAAAATCGAATTTAAGTATTGAATGATTTAAAAAATGGATATTTTTAATTTTATACTGTTTGATATGAACTAAAAATAAAGTGGCAAATCTAATTATCCTATTTGATATTGTAATTAATAAAGTACTTAAAATTAGCAAATGACAAATTTATCTCAGACATATTCATTTAATATTTTTATTAGAGCAAAAAAGAATATGAAGTTATCAGAATAAGAAATAAATTTTTTAATTAAAAAATATAAAAGAAAACTCCTCATAGCATGATTTCTAGTGATTTTAGGTTCTCTATCACATCAAACTGCAAACTTTCAGTGTTCTTCATTTGAGAATGATAAAAAAATCTTCCTGATAAATTATTATTAGTGTCCCATTGCAATTGTGTCGCCAATACTTATTACCCATTAGCATTCTATCAAAGGCTATTCGTCCGTACATCAATATGGGATTATTCCTTGTGTTGAGCTCTAAAATGGCCGAGAATATCTAAAAATTGTTATTATGAATGAAATCTTTGCCTGTTGTTTCAACTTAGGCAGTACAAAAACAGAAACACCGAAATTGATACGAAAAATGATATTTTCTTAAAAATACAGAAAATGAAATGTGAGAAAACATGTTAATGTAAAAAATATATATTATTACATATTCATAAATATTTTTGATATAAAATAAATATTAAAGTAACTATATAAGATCATATAAAATTAATATTAAAGATAATTATCTAAATTAATATTAATTATAAAAAATAAATAAAATGATAATAATCAATCAAATATTTTAAAATAAATATTAATTATTTATAAAGTTTGTAACTAATGAAGTGCTTAATTCACAATTTTACGAAATTAATCTATTTGAAGGCCATGAACTTTTGTACTGATGATCTCGGCAATCAATATTTTATTTCAAAATTTAAGAAATATTTCCGTTAAGAATATGGAGATAGGTGTTTTTCTTTCAATGTATTATTTACCGATATTTTTAGAATATAAAAGTTTTTTTTTTTTGAAAGCCATAGAATATAAACGTTATATCAATAAAAAATGTTAAAGTTAAATAAAAAAACACTGAGTGGCGTTCAATATAAAGTTAAATTAAAAGCTTTGATTTATCAATTCAAATAGAGTTTTAATTTAATTTTAAACGATAAAAAAACAACATTATTAAAAATAAAAAATATTGAAAATACTAATTTAATTATCAAATCAAATTACTACACGCTTTTAAGAGAAGCTCATCAACTTTGCGAAATCAAAGTTCCTACAAGAAATCTAAAAAAAAGTTACACTATGTTTAGGAAAACGATGCAGAGAGAAAAGAAAATAATTTATTTTTTCTTTTTTATTTATTTTTATGTTTGGATAAAAGGGAGGGGGAAAAATAAATTTGTTTTTCCATATTTGGAAAGCAAAATATAGAAGGAAACAAAAATATTATTTCATATATTTTTAATTTTACGTTTTATTCAAGAAAACATTTGGATATATAATTGTATTGTATAATGATAAAAAATAAATATTTTATAATTTAATTAATTTTATATGAAATAAAAATTTATATAATAATAAATATAATATTAATACTAAAAAAAATCTAACATTATTTTTGATATTTTAAATGTTAAAAAAAATATTTATACATTGAGTTATATTTTTTAAATATTGAACATTAGTTTTAAAATTAAATATTAAAAGTTAATATTTATCAAACGTTGTTTTTAAATATTTTAATATTTAATCACTGAACATCAATTGGTAAATGCGAAACTAAAAAGACACTAAGTAAAAAAGGTCATAAGATTTTGAGAAAATTAATTTCAAGTAAAAATTTTAGATAAAATTATTTTACTAATTTTATAATTTAAATTCACTTTATGTTGATTTTAAATAAAAAAATAAAATAAGTTAAAATCATTATAAATTTATTCTACACAATAAAATTTCACATAATTAACAATGATATGTGGATTCAAGAAAATATTTGGATATATAATTGTATCGTATAATGATAAAAAAATATAATTAGTTTATATTTTAATTAATTTTATATGAAATCAAAATGATAAATATAATGTTAATACTAAAAAAAATATAATATTAGGTTTTTATATTTAAAACTGAATCGAACAAAAATTTTTAAAAAAATTGAATTAATCAAACTGATTAAACTGAAATTTATAGGTCTATAAACCGAACCGAACCAAACCTATAAAGTTTAGTTCAATTTGTTTCAATTAAATTACATATATTTTAAATATGATTCAATTCAAATTGGTTTGATTTATTAATTATTTCAGTTAATTTGATTTTTTATCTAAAAAATAACTGAAAATCGAAATTTTTTAAAATTATAACTAAAGCAAATCAATTTTATTAAAAATTCAGATCGAACCGAATCAGCTCAGTTTGGTCTGGTTCATACTCACCCCTACTAGTATACTTTCTTCTAATGGACAAAAATGTAATTTCATAAAAATCTATCAAATCTCTTATATTTTCTCTCTATTTTGAAGAGAAAATCAAAGGTGTAAAATAAATCATATTCCCTTTTTAATATTATTTTTCCTCTTTTTCCAAATAATACAAAATGAATTTTTTCTTTATTTTTCATTTTTATTTTTCTTTTCTTCTTACTTTCCTTTCTCCTAAACACTACATTAGACATCGAGAAGCTCATCAACTTTTTTTTTTTTTTTTTTTAGAAAAGAGAAGCTCATCAACCTGAAACATCATCGAAATCGCAGCCGCAAATAAGTCATATCAATCTGCATATCCGCTTGGGAAAATGGCACATTTGAATCCCGTTAATTTGTCTGTTCCATTTTTTCTTTCCTAGTTAAAAGGGGCCATTGGATAAAATAATCTATTTTATTAAAAAATAAAAAAGAAAAAAAAAGTTTCCGCGAGTAAAATATTCTAATCTTAGCCACTAAAAAGGTGGAATTGTTTCAAGGAAAATCCAGAAACGGCTAGGGTTTTTAATGTTTTGGTGGGACTTGTGTTGTGGTAACGTGAAATTTATTGAACCTGGAAGGACTCTTAACGTTTTTATTACGTCATTAATATAGCGGGTCTTCAATCACTTCATGAAGTATATATGACAATTTTGAACATGATGAATCAAAAGAGACATACATACGAATTCCATATGTAGAAATTTTCCCTGTATGCAACTATTTTATTTGCGTGTGTATTCTCTCGCTCCACGCACGTGGGTGACTAAGCCTCTCTAATGGCCAAATCCCTTTGACTTATGTGTAACACGACAATAATGATTGTCCCCCATCCTTGATTATTCTGCCAATATGTGGGGATTAGACTATAAACACACATTTTGGAACTTGGATCCCACAAAAGATACTTTCGAACTGTAAATACTTTTCTTGTCCCATATGATATACGACCCATGTCTCAACTGCCTACTTACCTGCCAACCTACTAATCATTATATGCATAATGATAAAACTATAATTTAACTGTCGTTTTTGGAATATTAAACGCGAAAGAAACCAATCATATATATGTGCAATTTGTGTGTTTCTGCAGAATCACGTCCGTTGTATACACAATAAAATGTGAACTGCATCAATGCCATGGCCACCTGTTTCTTAATTACAAACGTCAGGTCGCTTTAGGCTGGGATTTGAATGTTGATCTTCAATAATACTATGATCGGTGGCCACTGGACATTGGCCAAGCAACGTGGAAGTAAAAGGGTATGAAATGAAGGAAATTGCTGACACGATTGATGTGTGAACTGTGATGTGAGGTGCCATGTCCTCATCATAATTCATATGTAACCACGCATGCTGCTGGTTTTTTTTTTTTTAAAAGTTCTTTTTACTATTCCATCACATAAGTTCGATAAAAAAATAGAACAATAACAAGGTGATGAAAATGGTAAAATTGCATTAAGATAGTGTTTATTATTTTTTCTTTTTATATCAAATACAAAATTTGTTCATCGAAATGTTCAATTTTCATATTTTTTTGGATATAATTTTATATCTTTTTGGTTAAATTTTTGTATCTTCAAAAATTTTTTTTCACTAAATCAAACACGACCTTGATAGTAACTACAACCATAATAAACTGTATTTAGCTCCATATTCTAGATGAAAATGTATTCATTTTATTTATAAAATTTTTTCATTATTTTATTCACTTTCGTACATTGTGAAATAAATTATGTATATGAAACAATAGGTAAATATTACCTTAATGCGATTACTGTTTTCATCGCCTGAAGCTACACCTATATTTTCATAAAAAATAAGGATAAATTTCATCTATGGCATATGAATTTTTTATTAACTAATAGTAAGGTGTATAATTTTCAATATGTATCTTAAAACCATATATATATCATTCACCATTTAATTTAAAATTTAATTCCATTAATTTTTAGATAGAATGTAAAACCGACGCACTATATATAAAGAATAAAAAACCAAAAAATTTAGAACACACATGGCAATGGCAACATATATATTTTAAATTAAAATGTCACATCACTCACGGTTTCTCCTCTTTCTACATGTTCTCTTTCTCCTCTTCTCTCTATTCCTAAAATCAAATCTCCTCTTTCGATCCAACATCAAATTTTGAGCCATATCAATTTTTGTCATACTTTTTGTTTTTATTGAACGCATTGTACGATTCATTTTTTCAAATCACCCAAGAAATTAAAAAGAATGGCTGATCAATTATTATTATTGTTAAGGTTTCACCTATTGTTGTGTGTAAAACTTTTACGAGTACACAAATCACTTCAAATAATATACTAAAAAGTATAAATCATTTCCACAAAAACTGGTTTTCACAAGTACCAAATAATTAAAATTTCTTATTATCTAGCAACCAAATAATGAATAATCATAAATTTAAAATTCTTAAATAATATAAAACATAATTTAATTGAAGAAAACTCTTATGTAAAATGATTTTAGGGCATTTGGATTACACTACAATACTTTCACAATTACACAAAGAATTTTATTCCTCAAGTGAATGGATTAGCTTGAAAATGGATTTCCTAGATTGCCCAATAATCTTTCTCAAGCAAAATTGGGTCTATTACTATTGAGATTATGTCTACTCTTGTAGTCACAAAACTCAACAATAATACATTAATTTATAAGAATATTCCTTGAACATCTCTAGAGGTTAATCATATTCTCGTGGTATTAATCCTCTAGTTTAATATATTATGACTAACCTAAGACTTTTATTTTCGCTCCATGATATAGGATCTCATCCCTTAAATATATGTGGTCATCATACATCCAAGTAAATTAAGCTCAAACACATTAAATCAAGGAAATCTAACACCATTGAAATAAAATCTCTTTATATAATCATAAAATTGTTGGGTTCTCACATTAATCACTGGAATAGAAAAGTTAGTTCATTCTAAGAGTATAAAAAAGAATCAAAATTGAAGAAACTCATTGAATGAGAAGAAAAAATCCCTAAAAAGAATAATCTTACCTTAAACAATGTATCCTAAAAAATAACTTTAAAAAATTTCTCAAATTCTCTCACAACTGGGAGTGGATGATAGATTTGAATTTTTCTCTCCAAATCTGCTTCTTATCTGCCCAAAATGAATCCTCAAACTAAGTCACTTTTTTTGTTTAAAAGGAATGCTCTTCCCGCATTTTGTGTTCCATCTCAACCGATCTGCATGGGCCATGTAATTGTCCATGCACTTAATTACTGCCACGATCCTGTGCTACTGATTGTTCAACTCTATGTTCTCACACGGGCCATGCAACACTACTGAAAATTACAATTTAACTTTTTTTTAAGAGATTCCTATACAAATATAAAAAAAAAACATAAATTAACATATTCTATAATAAAAATACTTAGAAAATATAATAAATTCCTAACCTAAAAATATATACTAAAATAATCTTTATCACCTACAAGCAATAAATGTGGGAGGAATCTTCCTAAGAACAATCAAGGTCAATACAAGGCTTAATAGATCATTTTCCAATAGAGTTTATAAATGTAAAAGTGGAAATACAAACTCTTTTGTCAGTTCCCTCACAAAGGCTCTAAGAAATTATTTGAACCAATTTATGGTCAAACCTTCACTGTTCTCAAGAGAAAGTGAACTTACTTTTTTATGTGAATTTTACCCTTTATCAGTGTGAATATGCTTGATTTTTTCCTCACTATGAACTTGTTATAATTTTTGAGTTGTATATTTATGAATGATGAGGTTTCTCAACTATGAATGCAGAGATTGAATTTGAAGTAGATTTCTGTAATTTTTTTTCTTTTATGGGGTGATGACATATGATAATGTGATTTGATGTTAGATAGAAAGAAAATATTTGATTTTAAGGATTTAGAGCATCTTCAATTCACTCTTTATTCAACCCAAACTTTTTTATCATATCATAAAAAGAGGTTAAAGAAAATAAAACTCAAACTCGTTTTTTAACTCTAAATTATAAATTAGAGAGTAATTTTGGCTCTCTATATGTAGAAAGTCAAAATTCACTTTCTATACAAAATGTAACTAATAGAATTCAGTTTTTATATATAGCAATAATTGTTATCTTATTTTTTATTGATTTTTTCTTGGAAAACCTTTTTCTCTTTGTTCTTAGAGATTAATAGTAAATGCTTTTATGAGATAAAATAAAATAAAAAGTGAAATATAAGAGCATCTCTAATAGTGCTCTTTAAAATAAAAAGCATATTTTAGGTAATAAAAGTATCCCCACATGACTCTTTATTTTGAAGAGTATATTTTATATGATAAAAAGCATCTTTGTGGACATTTAAATATAAAGAGTATAAATTTTTTATAAAATCTAATTGACTCTCTATATTTTGCTATTTATTTCACTTTCTCCAATAAATTTTTAAAGTCTTAATTTTTTTAGCTTTTCTTTTTATCTAATAAATATTGAATGTCCTTATTTCACTTTATCCAATAAATATTTAAGGAAAATAAGAACATTTATCAATAAGTTATTAATATATATCTTGAAAATTAGAGTATATATTAATTATTATTTGAATAAAAAGTCAGCTTTGGCTCTCTAGATATAAAAAGTCAAACTCACTCTTTAATTTATATTTTAGAAATAAAAAAATTATTAGAGTTCCTTTTTATTGCATGACTCTTCATAATAGAAAGATTAATCTAAGTAAAGAGTCAATTGGGAATGCTCTAAAGAGCATCTTAAGTAATTTTTAAATATGAAAGACAAACAAATTTATTTAAGTTTAATGGGCTACTTATATTTTACTTTTCATTTTGTTTTATCCCATAAAAACATTTAATATTAATTTATTTTATCTCGTAAATATATCTTTAACTATTATGAAAGAGAAAGGAAAAAGTTTTTCAAGAAAAAAAATCAATAGAAAACAATATAACAGTTATTGATATATATGGATAACTGAATTGTATTAATTATATTTTGTATTAATTATATTCTTTTTAATGCAATTTGTTCACATGTTTGGAAAATATGGAAGTAGAGATTTCGGATAAATCTCTGCCACTAATATGCGAGAATTTAAGAAAGAGATCTATCTTCTCTTGTGATACAATCAATCATGAATTGGATCTCCAATAATAATAATAATAATAATAAAAGTGAAGGTTAGCTCCCATTAAGCTCCATGTGCCTGAAGCAAAGTTTTATTGGTGCCATACTGTCCGTAACTGATTCAGGCTTTTTCTAGGGTAACACGTAGTACTGTATCATAAATTACTTTAATTAATTACTGTCAGTTTTAACTTTTACCATAAATTACATTTAATTAGTGACTTTTAGCTTTAATTTCTAATTAGATAATTTTATTAATTATACTCGTACTTTTATATTTTTTAAAATTTTTAAATTGTCAGTTAAATGATAAATAGAGAGATTTTTAAATAATTTACATGTATTAATATCATTTTTTACAAATCTTCAAATAAGGTGATATTAATTAATATTATTTATATCTCATTCCATACTTTTTTATTACTATTTTTAACTTTATTTTATTTAAAAAACTCTTATGTAATACTTTAATGAGATAAAAATATAACCGGTGAGGGTATCAAATTCGGTTAAATACTTCAACTCTCTAAGTTTTTTCATATTATACTATTTAATTTCTTATTTTTAAAAATTATATTAAAACATTTCTTAATTTTGGTTTTGTTAAACTATTTCATTCTTCTATCAATTTTAGCATAATTTTTGTGAGTTAAAGTTTAAAAATCAATAAAAGTCAAAGTTAATTCATTAAATTTTTAACATTACCCTTACCTTTTTTATTCTATCAAACTCATATAAATAACACACCTAAAAATATCCATAATACCCTTTGCTTTATATCAAATGGTATTATAGAAAAACAGAAATTCAACAAAAACCTAAGAAAAAAAAATAGGCTGAAAGTTGAATTAGAAAATAATCTTCAGTTCACATGAATTTAAAACAAAATACAAAAACCCAAAATTTAAACAATATTCGGGTCAACACCCTCTCTGAGATTCGAGTCACAATATTTAGCTCCAACTTACAAATTTCTTCACACAAAGAGAGAAGAAGCCGACCTCGCAGTCGTATCCGAGAAGAAGAAGAACGTCGTCAGCGAGAGTGGCAGGCTTCATAACAACCTCTCTCGTTGGATTGAAAATAGAAAATTCAAAAGTTGGAGAGTGAAAATCATAGTCAAGACCCAACAGAGATTGTGAAAAGAAAAATCTGTCTATTGCAAACTACGTTGGGCCAAGAGAAAAAAGGAAGAGATAGAAGAGAATGGTTAGGGTAGTCTGTTAGTCTGTAATTTTGAGAGTTGCGATTCTGTGAAATGACAGTTAAGGAAGTCTGTTAGTGGGCGGTCTCTTAATCGATTTTGTTGCTCTTTTTTCTTGTGAAAAAAACTTAGTTTTTGTTCTATGAAGAAGAAGGAACAATGAAAATGGTGAAAACTGATATATGTGTGTTGAATTAATTTGCACTTGATTTTTATGGTTAAAAAAGCTTTGAAAAAAATGAAAAATTTAATGTAAAACTAAAGATATAATAGATGTTTCATATAATTTTAATAGAAATTATAACAGAAATATGTGTTTGATTAACAAAATTAAATTATAGATATGTTAAAATATAATTTTAGAAAATAAAGAATTAAAAAATATAATAGGGAAAAATCAATGCATTTAACCCTATCAAATTTGTTCCGTCAAATTCACACGTGTTCCTCTTTGCCAAGACTAAATGCATGAGGCAAGTCTGCAATCGGTTAAAACCCTCAAAGCTAACATGGACAGTCATGTACAGGAAGTAACATAAAAGGACATTGTTGCTGAAATTTAGGATTATTTCAATTTGGACTAGGATCAATGAAAGTATTATCAGTATTTTTTTTATTCCATTCAGTAAAATACTTAAATTGCCCCACAATTTGCATAAATACAAAAAAAAATTAACAATCAAAACTGAAGAAATGATAATCAAAGAATCACAATTAAAAAATGGTAGGATAATGATTCACTAATTCATTGTGTGTGAATGAGTATGTTTTGTTGGAAAGTACTTCGTTCGTTACATAATAGACATCGTTTAAAATTTTTATATATATATTAAAGATTGTCTTTAATAGATGTTGTCACATAAATAAAAAATTATATGATCCTTAATTAATTATTTTCATAAATTATTGTACACTCTATTAAAAAATAATTATTATAAAAGAGAAATTAGTAAAATTGATAAAAAATTAATTAATGTTCATAGATAATTGTAAACGTCAAGTATTATAGGAAATTTTTTTTTCTAAAACAATATCTAATTTGAAATTAAAAAAGTATTATTTTTTGATATTTAATTATGATAAGAATATCACGCATTAATTGGGATTAGATTTTTTAAATATTTTTAAATATTAATTTAATATATTTACAATATTTATTGTTTTTAAGTATTAATCTTAAAAATAAAAAAGTAAAAAAATAATAAAATTTGTTAACCATATGAACTATTCGTCAATTGGAGAGCATTAATTTGAATACACTGGGTAGTAAAATGGCCTCCGTTTTTGTTTCAGAAGATGTATAGTGGCCTACCTTAAAATCAATTGATCAATTTTAATTCATTCATTGCTGCTTCTCATTAGTCAGATCTCCACGTGTTTGCATAGTACTTAGAAGGGGAGGGCTTAGTTTGTACTTAATAGTAGGCCTTGGGGTACCAATAATATAAATTTCAATAAATATCAGTTGGTGAAAATTCTAAATGTTTAAAATATTAAAACAAGTACTACAAGTATTAATTAAGGAAAACGTTCCCCTTGAAAACGTTGAAATTTTTCGGAAGTATCATTCAGTTTTGTTATATTAAATTAGATGAATTATAAAAGACGAACCATTACATCAGTTAACTAATCTAATAATGAACATGAAAATATATATATATATATATATATGAACTTAAGTAATATTGTGGTGAAGAGTTCATATTCTATTGAATTAAATACGTTGACATTTAGATTTTATTTGATTATACTAGATCCTTCATTTTCTAAAATTATATTAAAATATCTCACAATTTTGGTTTCAGGGATAGACTTCGATAGCCGCATCCTCCGTTCGACAGTTGCAGCCTTCGTTTGTTTTTAAGCTAGCCTTCGTTTGTATGCAAGCCTTTGATTGGGTTCAAGTGGGATGCGATTTGGGTTTCATGGAAGGGAAGAGGATATGCCGATGGCTTTATCGAGTTTGTTGGCTGGAGAATGGAGGGTGAAGATTTGATTGTTTCGAATGCAATTTTGGAATGAATGGGTTGATTTTGCATTCAATTTTGGAAAGAATGCAATGAGATTTTGATGATTTTTTTGTTTCATTTTGCAGATATTAGATGAGTCGATTTTGATTGTCGATTTTGCAGAGTATTTAAGTGAATTTGTTTGATTATTTTTTGTTGAATTTGAATATTCAGTTTGATTGTTGAATTTGTTTGATTTTGATTATGTTAAATGTTGAATTTGTTTTTGATTTGAATTCAATTTGATTTTTTTTTGTTTCGAATTTGGTTGAAATAGATTTTTAGTGAACTTAAATCTGTAAAATGAAAATTTTTGTTTTGAAGTTGGTGTGAAGGTGATGAAAATTCAAATGAAAATAAAAAGTATAATGAACTTTTTATATCAATTTAAAAGAAAATGTAACAGAGTATAACAATAATTTAGTATAATTTTAGAAAATTGAGGATCAAATAATATAATAGGATAATTTACAGGAGATTAGCGTATTTAACCTTATTCTATTTGTATTTAGTTCGATGAACTTATGATGCAAATCAACAGTTCTAGAGTTTTTGGACTAATGAGAAAAAAGGAAGATTTAATTTGGTATTTTTATGATGTTTACTAGATTTTGACAGAATTTTATATGTAAGCCTTAGAGTTGTAATAGGGCAGTTTTTTCAGTATTAATAATTTTATTTAAGAGATAAAATTCTCTTTTTCTCTAAATTTTGATATTTTTTGAATGAGAAGTGTCAGAGACATTCTTTATATTATGTTCTCTCTATTATAATATAATGATTTGTGATATGATTTAAAATAATTTTTCATTTACACTCTTCATAATAACATAATTTAAAATATAAATTTTTATCACACTATTCATAATGACATGATTTAAAATACAAATTTTCATTACAATTGAAAAATATAACAATAATATCAATCGCATATTATTATAATAGAGAGAAAGTAATATAAAGAATGCATCTAGCAATCATTTTCTTTGAATCAATAAAATTTGTTGTCTATTAATCTAATATTTATCTGCAAATAAAGAAATTATTTGAGAGTTGTATTTCAATTTTTCATGATATCTATCTTATAAAGTTTTTGCTACGTCAACTTATTAATTAGGTTATTGAAAGTTTACAACCTCTACATTAATTGAAAATTTGCAGCTTTTATGGCAATTCATAGGGCTACACATGAATATGGTGCTCAGAGCAGACATCAATCATGAAAGATGTCTCTTAAGAATTTCTTGCTGAGACGAGTTGCGGAGAGAGAGAGATTGTAGGAAAACTGAATTTGTGTGTTAACAGAAAATATGAGACTATTTGAAGCAGTTATTTGACATATATTTAAACAAAAATAGCTGAATGACAACAAAAAAAAAAAAAAAATTTTTCATCATTATATTAAATCTTTTAAAATAGTTAAATATATTCAAAATTGCTCAAAATAAGTATTGATTGTACTCATAATTAAAATTGAGATGAGACGTTTATTTTATTTCTTAAAATTATTATCATTTTTATTTTAAAAATATTTTATTCTTGTATCAAATCCATATTTAACTTAAACTTAAATGTTTAAGATTAATATTTTAATTGGTAACAAAATTTTAAATGATTTTTAAAAAAATTTTAAAAAAACTTATTTTCTTTTTTATTTGAAAGTTCAATTGATTTGAATTTCACAAATATTTTTACAATATGCATAATAATTATATAATAGTAACTTTAGTAAATGATATAATTATTTCATCTTAGTTTTAATTATGGATACAATTGAATTGACACAAAAAAATTGATCAAAATAATCTGACTATCTTAAAAGGTTTTTAAATAATGATAAAAAAATTAATAGATTTTTTTTTCCCTTTACATTAGGCCGACAAAAATATGTTTGAAGTTTAAAAGTAACAACTACTTGAAGCACCTTTTCACACAAATATGTCTCAAGTTCAAAAATAACAACAGCTTGAAGCGTTTGTTTTCAAAAGGTCTCCAAATCAAATTTTAAATTTCTGTACATAGATTTAATCTCATATATGTACACTGCCAGTTAACATTAGACAAATTATATAATTTATGTATAATTATTTTATTTATTTAAGTCAAATATGATTTTGGTTTCTTTCATTTCTTCTTCCAATTTAACTTGAAAGATTCATCTCAACTAGTAAAGAGCAAGATAAAGTCATAATGTAACTAAACGTGAATAATTTATTATTTCAGAAACAAACTTATGAATTTGTGATTTTTTAGATTTATATTTGTAAAAATATTTTTGAATAAACTTATATTTTGATTGGGGCTAAATTCATCTAGAATGAGTTAAATGAGACTATTGCTGAATTGGCTTTAATGATGATTAAAAATATGAGTGGCAATTTTAATTTGATTTGAGTTTGTCTAAAAAAATTCTATTTAATTTAAAAGAAAATATGAAATTTTTTAAAAATTGTTGGATCTAATTCAATTCGACCTTAACACAATTTATAGATTAATTTAAATTAATTCCATTTTGACTCGACTTGAGGATCCACATAAATGATCTAATTTAAATTATTAAAAATATTGAAGTTTTATTTAAAAATAAAAGTTATTTTCTTTATTTTTAAATCAAAATTATGAGTGAGCTTATCCAAAATTCAAACATGATATGAATTTTTTTTTTGTACATTGATCAGAGAACCCAACTCAATTCTATCTCAAAAAAGATTGTTTAAAACTAAACTGACTAAAATTCGTTTGATCCAATTCATTTATTACTTTAGTCGTAGATTTCTATATACATTTACTTTTGCTTTTTTTTTTTTTTGTTTTAAAAAATCAAAGATAAATTAACTAAGAATAATAGAAATACGAGATCATTAGCTGCAATATTATATTTCTTATATTTGAAACTCTAAACTCTGAAAATTATAACTAATATGGCTTGAATAAGGGAAACAAGATCTAGAGAAATATTAACAATAAAGGGTTAACTTATAACGAAAAATACACAGATTGCACTCATTTTTGTGTTGTAGACGGATTAAAAATTTTCATCTCTTATTATATTGGATTAAAATTCTCTCACTATTGTGTATTTACTATTTAGGCTCACAATTTTTATTTTTTATTATTTTTTTTTTTTGTGAAGGAGAAAGCTATTGTAAAATGTTGATGTAGGCTAAAACAATCATCTTCACTGTACTTCAAATCTAACTGACCTTGCTAGTATTGGATCCTCATATACAAAACAAGGAAACTATAAAATACTCTACTAAAAGCGAAAAGATTTTTAAATTTAAGATAAAACTATGAAACTGTACTTTAAATAAAAAAAATATACCCATTATCTATAAGAACAAATTTAACTATTTATAAGGGCTAGGCTGAGGAAAGCTGGTGGCAACGCACTTGCTGAGCAAGTAAGAGGGGTAAAGGAGAAAGAGAGAGAGAGAAAGTTGAGCTAACTAATGTGATAAAATATACTTTCTTTTTTCTTTTTCTTTTTTTTTATCACTAGCTGATATAAAAGTACATAAGTAGAGTCAGACAACGTTAATTTTCAATTAGGTTAAATTTATGTTATATTTTTCTGAGTAGGTTATGAATGAGTGACTTTAAATTACAAATATTCCTAATATCGAATTAACTATATAAAAAATTCAGATTATTTTTTAGTCCATTTCTAAATTGAATTTGGATTGAATGAAATGACTCATAATTTTAATTTTTTTTACTTAAAAAAATATTACTATGATTTTTCAAATCAATTTAAAATATTTTTTAATAATTTAATTCAAACCATATTAGAGCTCGTCAATTCAAATTAACGTTGATCGAGTTGAGATTTATTAAAAAATTCATATTATTTCAAATTTGAATAATTTCACATTGATTTGAATTACTTTTTTTAAAATAAATTAAAATCAAGTTTTTGGGTTAGATCAAATATTACCACCTCTACTAATTTAACACTCTAACACTAGGGTAACCCAAGAAAAAGGGAAAGGAATAAAAGGAGAACTAATTACAATCATGTTTGACTATTTAAATTTTGAGAAAGAAAGGAGAATAAGAGGGGAAGAGGGGAATGATTCCTCTTTATTCCCATTAGATAAAGTGAAATTGATTACACTCTAATTTAAAGTGTAAAAAATTTCAACTCATGATAAACAATGAAAATTTATATATACTGTCTTTTTGTCCTTAAAATATAGAAAATTTAATTTTGTTATCTATATATCAACTTAAAAGGACTTTTTATTTTTTAATATTTATTATTTCATTCTCCTCCGTTCATCCAAACAAAATAAATTATATTTTTCCTCCTTTTTTTTTTAATGTAACCAAACATGAGATGATAAACATTTTTTTTTTCATTGCCATGGATAGTGTAAAGGGTATTGCAACAATAATCATGCAATAAACGAACATCCTCAACTACGCAATTTATGAACTGAAACCGTGTTGCATTAAATTTGGGTCTTTATCTCTTTATTAGAAATATTAATTGTTATTTAAATTATGCCTATATCTTTATAGGCGGTGTAAAGGCAAAAGCAATTGCAAAAAAGTCTTAAAAGGAAAGCAAAAAAGCCGTTTATGGCACAGGAGAATATCAGTTCATATTGCATTGCGTTTAATGAACCCCACTGAAAAATTTGTTGGAGATATAATTTTCTCTAATTAATCATTGTGATATATACATTTTTTCTGATTACTTTCTACTAGTTAAGTTCTGAATGGTCCTCATAAATTTTGAAGACAACTGTAACACTAAATGATTGCTTGTCAAATTCGTAATACTATGTTGTATTCTCGTATGGTTACTGGCTTTTTGGCAATTGCCACTATGTCATTTTTTTATAAGGGTATTTTCGGATTAGTTAGTTCTTCTCTTCACGTATCAATTGAAATTAAATTTATTCTCGAGTGATTTTAAAGATTTACAATATCTCACTTCAGTTTAATATATTTAAAAAAATTATTATTTTTGAATGTTGAATTTAAGAATCAAATCTAAAAATATGAAAAATGCAACTGTATAAATATATAGGATAAATTTGTAGTCAAAATTAAACTGAATTTATTTTTGTAGGGGATTTATTTCTAAATCTTTATCTAATAAAGAAACTTAAGTAAGTTTAACTTGGTTGGCATCTTACATTTTCTTTCTAAATGGAGTCTTACGTAGTGGAGATTTCGGATCAGTATCCACTTATATGGAGAGAGGTTTTTCTTTATTATGAAAATTTAAGAGCGAGGGAGAGATCTACCTTCTCTTGTTATATAAATCAATACTTATTGGACCTATAATAATAATATTAATAATAATAATAATAATAATAATAATAATAATAATAAAAGTGAAGTTTATTTTTATGACCTCATTATGCTCCATGTGCCTAAAGCATAATGAATTAATGAGTATGCTTTATTAGAAAGCATTATTTTTTTTGTATTTAATTAAAATAAGGATATCATGCATTAATTAAAAATAATTTTAAAAAACTTAATTTAATATATTTAAAAATATTTATTATTTTTAAAGATCACAATTAAAAATCAAAGTAAAAAAAACAAAAAAATAGTAAAAATTTTTTTGTATATCAACTATTTTTCGGTTGGGAGCATTAATTTCAATAAACTGACTAGTTATTTGGTAGGATGTAATCAATTGTTATAAAATATAATAAAATAGAAATTAATGCTTTATTAGAAAGCATTACTTTTTTTTGTATTTAATTAAAATAAGGATATCATGCATTAATTAAAAATAATTTTAAAAAACTTAATTTAATATATTAAAAAATATTTATTATTTTTAAAGATTACTCTTAAAAATCAAACTAAAAAAACAAAATAATAGTAAAAAATTTGTTTATATATCAACTATTTTTCAGTTGGGAGCATTAATTTCAATAAACTGACTAGTTATTTGGTAGGATGTAATCAATTGTAATAAAACGTAATAAAATAGAAATTAATGCTTTATTAGAAAGCATTATTTTTTTTGTATTTAATTAAAATAAGGATATCATGCATTAATTAAAAATAATTTTAAAAAACTTAATTTAATATATTTAAAAATATTTATTATTTTTAAAGATTACTCTTAAAAATCAAACTAAAAAAACAAAATAATAGAAATTTTTTTTTTATATATCAACTATTTTTCAATTGGGAGCATTAATTTCAATAAACTGACTAATTATTTGGTAGGATGTAATCAATTATAATAAAATGTAATAAAATAGAAATTAATGCGTTATTAGAAAGCATTATTTTTTTTGTATTTAATTAAAATAAGGATATCATGCATTAATTAAAAATAATTTTAAAAAACTTAATTTAACATATTTAAATATACATATTATTTTTAAAGATTACTCTTAAAAATCAAACTAAAAAAACAAAAGAATAGTAAAAAATTTTTTATATATCAACTATTTTTCAGTTGGGAACATTAATTTCAATAAACTAACTAGTTATTTGGTAGGATGTAATCAATTGTAATAAAATATAATAAAATAGAAATTAATGCTTTATTAGAAAGCATTACTTTTTTTGTATTTAATTTAACTAAGGATATCATGCATTAATTAAAAATAATTTTAAAAAACTTAATTTAATATATTAAAAAATATTTATTATTTTTAAAGATTACTCTTAAAAATCAAACTAAAAAAACAAAAGAATAGGAAATTTTTTTTTATATATCAACTATTTTTCAATTGGGAGCATTGATTTTAGTAAACTGACTAATTATTTGGTAGGATGTAATCAATTGTAATAAAATAGAAATTCAATAAAACTATTAAACTAAAACTTTTTTTGATTACATTACACTGCATTTGATTATATCATATCAAACACTACCTGAGTATATATCTCAGTTCCTACACTGGTTTAGTTTCTTTTCTTTTATTTATTTATATATATATATATATATATATATAGAGAGAGAGAGAGAGAGAGAGAGAGAGAGAGAGAGTGTAACATTCAACCCTCCACAAAAAATAATTAAAGAAAATATGAGACAAAAATTTTAAAAAAGAGAAAGATATATCATTTATGAGAAGTTAAAAATTGTTTAAAAGTAAAAAATAATAAAGCTGTGGATAAGAGTAAGACAAGAGTTGAGATAATGTCGGAAATCATCATGATAGTAGATAGCCATATTGAGCAGAGAAAAGTTATTTATTTATTCTTTAGAAATAAAGTTAACATATTTCATGAATTGAAAAATAGTGCAAAATAGATATGCAAAAAATTACTTACTTATAAAAATTTGAAATAAATTTTAAATCAAACAAGATAATTGAATTTGAAAAAACTATATAGAATATTTGATGTGGTCAATTAGTGAAAAATACGTTCAACTCAATGACAAATTGTCATTATTCAATTTTTTGATTTTTCTATGAGTACGATATGAGTCACCTAAATTTCAAGCATGCTCTAAAAAAATCTCCATAACTTATTGTATTATCAATTAAACAATAAAATATTATATGTGAATGACAATAAGTCCAAACATTTCACATAAAGATATGTGAGAACACCATATACTAATATCATGATCAGGCAAACAAGATAGATTTGAAAACAAAAGGTTAGAATCAATTAAAAAAATAGATTCAAAAATATTCAAGAAAAATTATAAAAATAAAATAAAACCTCGAGATCTAAAGACAAAAACTCAGAATCAACTAAAAAAATGAGTCGATTTGAACTTTATGAAAGAAAAAATAAGAAAAAAAAAAAAGAAAGACTGATTTCTGGCTAGAAATGGCCTTCATATGATGCTACAAAGACTAAGATGAGGAAACGAGAAAAAACAAGAGAGAGAAAAAAAAGAAATTAATAAAGGCACATTATTTAATTATTTTTACTAAAAGATAATAAATTTGGAACAAATCCTCTATTTGCCATATAAAAATAACACACATATAGAGATGGCAAAGACTCGGAAGAAGAAGAAGGGAAGAGATAACAAAAAAAAGAAAGAAAAAGAGGATATATCACCTAAAAGATTTTTAACTGCCGTTTTTCTAAAGATGCATTTGATTTCGGATTTTTATCAAAAAATATTTGGAAATGTTTAATTTTGATATTTAATTTATATTAAATATTATATTATTAGAAAGTTAAATTTCTATGATGGTAAGTCTTTTATTTACTTTTCCAAGAGATAACAAAAAAAAGAAAGAAAAAGACGATATATCACCTAAAAGATTTTTAACTGCAGTTTTTCTAAAGATGCATTTGATTTCGGATTTTTATCAAAAAATAATTGGAAATGTTTAATTTTGATATTTAATTTATATTAAATATTATATTATTAGAAAAGTTAAATTTCTATGATAGTAAGTCTTGTATTTACTTTTCCATATATATGAAAAATACTTTTTCATCCTAAGGAATGAAAAAGTTACTTTTCTATAATTATAGAAAAATTTAAAAATCCATTCTTAATTAATATCATATTTGGACAAATTTAACTGTATATATAAAATATACTAAATTATAAAAGATATAATTTTTTTTATAGAAAATCATAGTCTATAATTCAAGCTAGCTAGTTATAGTTCAAAATAAAAAGAAGAAAATTTACTTTATATTTTTAAGTTTCGAATTTTTATTGTAAATTTTATATTTGAATAATTAATAAGTTAAAGTTTTAAATATTTTTAATAATTGTATTTCACATTAGGTTGATTAATATATTACACTTTATTATTATAATATACATACATACATACAAATATATATATATATATATATATATATATA